>JABFQD010005481.1:0-10669 GCA_022817045.1 Psix sp. ZL-2020
TACTTTCTTACTTTCAAAATCAGTGTACTCTTTCTTTATATAAAACCATTTGAAGCAACGTATACACTATTTCAATATCGATATATTATTAATATAATATTATATTGATATTAACGTATCATCATAATATCAACAAATTGACATCTATTTTCTTCTAACCGAACTATATATATTTTTTAAAACAATAAATCTCGTAGTAAACATTTATATTAAATTTGGAAATCAAATTTTTCTATAAGTAAACTAAAACAAGATATCATTGCCAAGGAATATAATTTTATGTTTTGAATTTTATTAAGAAATATTATTTTACATTTATCAACTAACACATTAATAATTTTAGTATATTCGTGTAGCAAAACTTTTATGACTTCTTAATTTAATGAGGAAGTATCATATTGTGTTCAAAACTTCCTAATATAATTTTCAAACTTTTTTATCAAAACTTATAGTTCACAATTCAGTTAAAACAATTAATTAAAGAAAATTTTTCTCTAGTCTGTAATTTTAAAGCATAAACTCGCTTTGTTGATTTTACCAATTGAATGTATTTTACATATCAAGTCTTAATTATTTTGATCTCATTAACCCAAATATATTGTCAAAAATTTGTTGTATAAAATGTTAATATAAGCTCAATTTCGTGAGCTGACGTTTTGAATGAATACATATTTGTATTATAACACATTCATTATCGCTAAACTTTCCTAATTTAATCATTAAAATATATACACTCTCAGCATTGTGATTATTTATTGCATTATTAAAATTTTTGTTTAAACTAAAATAAAAAAAATCTTTTTTTAAAGGTTTCATGTCAAACTAAATAATAATTAAATTTCTTATGTAAAACAATGTTTTCTTAAAGGACAAAATTACCATGAATGATAAATTGCAATTAAAATTTAGTAATTAAACTCTCTTTATTTTCGTAATTTGCTTAATACAATTCATGATACAAAAAGTGATAAAATTGTGTTAAAGTACCACATCTATACACATATATATATATTTCTGTCTGATATGTTATGTTAAGTTTGACATTGGGTAAACATAAATTGATCTTTCAGTTTAGAAACAATTGGTTACAATTAATATTTTATAATTTGGTTCGATAAACATAAAGTATTTGATCTGACATTCCCTTACGATTGTTCCATAACAAATTATTTTTTATTATTCTATTGTTTTATGAGAATGTACTCACATGGCAGTATAATGGCATGTATATTATATATACAATCTACATATTATACATATCAAACTATTAACCTAAGATTAAGAAAAAAAATTATAAAACATAATTTTGATTCGTTTACGCTTTACTTATAAATCTAAAATGCAGTATCGTAAAATAGTATTAAAAACTGTAAATTAGAATAAAAAATCTTTGGTATAAAATCGTTTATTGCAGTTATACGCACCATTTTAAACTCGTCGTGTTTGAGAATGTCAAAAAGTTAACGAAAGTTCTCAAGGCACATTATATTTAAGTTAAATTAAACATATTTCAAAAATAAGTGTAAAATGAAAAAAATGATTTATTAAAAAGTCTATTAACGCTTTAAAAGTTGTTCTTTACTTCTATGTTAATTATTAAAAGAACTTTGAGTTCTTTTGACTTGATGAAATGACTTAACAATCTATAAATGCAGTCTGATATTTGTCTTCGTTATTAAGTATCGTTTGCTTATTCTGACGGTTCGAGACGATAACGTTTAAAACAATCCATTGGCAGTGCTTTTCGTATATCGTCGATATTGTCAACTTCTGCCCGAAGTCGATTCACTTCATCTTCGAAATTTTTCACCCAGAGGGTTTGCATGTTCTTAGCATCAGTCAACTCACGAATTCTATGATCTAAATCAGCTGCTTTGATTTCTTTTTCGGCTTTTGTGAGTTTCTGTTCCAAGCGATCTAAATCTTCATCGTCTAAAAATCGATTATTTTTAAATTAATAAAATTATGTTGTTAAAATTAAAGTATTTTATTAAAAATTTGTTCAGAAAAGTTAAACCATACTTCTTGCAAAGGAAAAAGATTCCGCGTTTTCTACCCGCAGAAATAATAAAATTTTCTACCATGTTTTAATAAAAACAATAAAAGAAAATTATTTTTTATATTTACAAGAACATCCCAAATAAAAAGAAACGTATATATGTTCCATACATGTTTATATTTACCAAAAAGAACATTGATTGAAATATTGTTTCATGATTTTCAAAAACTTTTTTATACATAAATTCCAGCGTGTCGACATAGATGATTTAAAATAATTGATTATGTTTTACAAATTTAAATCATTGGTATGTTTTTATTTCTAGAGCTTAATTTTTTATTATATAAACAGAAATATATTTATTAGAATCGTTCATTTGTAGAAGTGATTTGCTGAATAAGTTAAGTTAAAGCATAAAAAATACTTTACAAGAAGTATCATACCCAATATGGAAGCATGAAGTAAATATTTTAATTCATACTTAGGAATGGCTTACTTTTCTCTCAAGTTGTGTAATATAATTCTTTTATTTTGATTAATTTAATATTATTCTAATTTACCTATTTCAGGAAGATTATTCAACTGAAGTATAATTTCTTTAACTTCTTCCATTGCTTTATCCACTAAATCTTTTACTGCGGTGACGTTAGTTTTAGCTTGACCGACTTTGTGGTTTACCTAAATACAATAAAATTTTCCGTAATAACTATACTAACTATAGGTAAGTAAAAGTATTAGATTTTTATTTCTTTTACGTATTAAATGTAATAAAATATATTCCTATGCAATCTCATTAAACTATTTATTACTCAATATCAATCGTTTTTTCATTATTAATTTGAAATTATTCTAAAATACGATAATAATTGTAATCCATTCTTACCTCATTTGTCATATTAACATCTTCTGCTACTTGCTTGTCATATTTATTAATTAGCAATTCCGTATTGTCTACTCTTAAACGTAAATTATTTGCTTCCGTACTTAAACGGAATGCTTCGGATTTTGTTTTATTGGCTTCTTTTTTAATAGCTTCTGCTTCATTTTTCGCCAAATTTGCATTTTGCTGAAATAATGAATGATTTTATATTAATACTACTAATTCTATTTTATTCTGATTCCAAATAAACATTAAATCGTCTATTCAAACATTAATAAACAAATTTCTTACCAGGGTATCATTTGTAATATTTACAGCGGTATCGATATTATCTTCAGCTGGCGTGAGAACTGCATCAATTTTTTCAGATTTATCAAGCACATCTTTTATTATTGACATAATTTCTGGTGCTGATTGCAAGGCCTTTTGTGCCTTTTCTTTTTCTTTTTTCACTTCATCATCAAATTCTAAAACATATAATAAATAACTATTAAAGATCATATTATACATCACCATTTTTATTTTAAATTGTTGTATCGATTTCATGTGCAATTACAGAAATTTGCTTAAATATGTAATACAAAATTTTAATTACGGCTAAGTTTTTGAAGAGTTTTATTCGCTTCTTCGGAAGTTTTGAGTCCTCTTTCAACAGCTTCTTTGGCTTTAATATTAGCTCCATGAACTTCAGCTAAAAATCCACTAGTAGCTGATTGTTGGTCATGAGCTTCTTTCAGTAAGGCCTCGCTTTGATCAATTTTTTTGGTTATATCTTCAAAGAAATCTTTATTGTGTCTCAAAAGGAAGTCCGCTTGCTCTTTGATATGCACACCCTAAAGAAAATAAAAATATAAATTTATGTTTTTATTTTTTTTCAAATTTTTCACAAATCAGTGTATATTTAAATACAAATAAATACATCGTCGCTGATTTTATCGATTTGTTTCTGCAGATCGGGTACATCCACATCAGGTATAGTTAACTCAGATACCAATAAATTCAAAGCTTTTTGAGATGCTTCTGTTGCCATTTCAGCAGCAGAATGAGAATTACTTTGTACTAATCTAAATTTATCTTCAAGAGACTTCAGTTCATTCTCCAAAGCATAAATTTCCAAACTGAAAAATATTATCATTATATTTTTTTTAAAGAAATTGAATAAAATTTTAATACATATATTTAAAAAATAAATTACCCGATGACACTGTATTTTGTGATAGCTTGTTTAACTATATCATAAGCTTTTTCTGAAGTGTTTTTAGCGTTTTCTGCTAAGTCATGAATTTTTTTGGCTTCAATGAGGTTTCTAAAAAATACAAATTTGAAATTAAAACTATGAATATGACAGGATATATTTTTATAGAGAATTTCAATATTGAGCGTGAACTCACGAATCAGATTTCAAACGAGCTTCTTTAGCAATAACGGTCATCTGTTTATTTTGAGTGCCAACTAGTTCAGCTTGTTTTTTTGCTTCTGCTAAAGCTCTAGTACCGTCCACATCAAGATAGTTACTTATATTCTTAAAAAAATAAATTCAATTTACTATTCAATGAAGAACAAAAATTAGGTAGTAAAGATTTTAAAGATTAAAAAATAATTTTATTCGATACTTACTTTCAATTGATTATATATTTTTGGTAAAACTTCTTCTGCCTCGGCAATATTTGTTTCACCTTCTTCTGTTTTTTTCTTGGCTTCCAATACTCTTGCATCATTATTCTGAACCACCATTTCTATTTCGTGAAGCTGACTTCTAAGTTCATCCATTTGTTCAGCCAAAGATTTGTTATGAACTGGAGAAAAAATTATTTCATTTTTAAATCCGAATATAAATCATTCTTAGAAAAAGAAGAAAAGATATACCTCCTGATCCTTCTTTTGCGATTGTCAATAATGTGTGCACTTTTTCTTGTACACTTTGTAATTCTTTTTCGAAATCCTCATCTTTGATTACAGTTGGGCTATTATTAATTTTACGTAAAATGTCTTCTAACTCAGCAAGACGTTGTCTATGAATATTAACTGCTTCTTGCACAAGATTATAGCAATGCGGACATTCGACACACTTAGATTGACGATTCTGCATATTTTCTTTACATCGATCACAACGTCGTCCTTCGACATTTTCTAAACACTAAAAGCAAAATTAATTATTATTAGTAAACAACGATTTTTTATCACTACAATTTAATTATTTATCCATTATATCATAATCCAGGTGTAACATATTTCAAATTCTTTCTTTAATATTATGACTTACAGGACATTGGCCGTTAGCATCGCACTGTAAATGCTGGGAGCCAAATTTGTCGCAATCACAAGGTTTACATCCTTCTCTGCTAAATCCATATTGATTTGGCATACACACATCACAGCGTCTGCCTGTAATTCCAGGTCTACATTTGCACTCTCCTGTTTCTTCATCGCAAGTTCGATTGTAAGATCCCTCAGGATCACAATCGCAAGGTATACATCCCTAGAATTATAAAAAATTATTTTAATTAATATTTATAGTTAATGTGTACATTCAACTCAAATTTAATTTTTAAAAATGCTTCTAAAACACAACGAAGAAAAAAATTGAATAGTAATATATTTTCAATATGAAAATAAAAAATGTATAAAATGTCTAAATACATTTAATATAAATTATTCATTAACAATTTAACTATCATTTTATATATATCCATCCGTTAATAATGATATATTTATTTTACTATAAACCGTTTATCAGGATAGTAATTACCTCTCCACTTTTTATATTGTAATAACCATCTTCACATTTGTCACAATTTTTTCCGATAACGTGAGGTTTACAGAAACAATAACCGTCTAATTGTTTGCATGGTTTAAGTGTTCCATTATTATATTCAAGAGTACCGTATGATGAACATTCGCATGGTTTACATCCCTCTTCTTTTACACTGGACAATGCATCTCCGTAATAGCCTAAACATTTGATAAAATTTAATTTAAACTTATTAAAATAGTTCTATAACAAAATATAAAATTATTATGAAATATAACAATTTATTTTTACACTAAGTAAATCCATGATGAGAAAGTCTATTAAGTTTGAATAAAATCACATCTATTGATTTATATCGCATTTATATAAAATAAGTTATAAAAAAGTTTTTCCAAACTTTGTGTTATTAACATAAGAAAAACAATTTATTCTGATTATAAAGTTTACCTGGTAGACATTCTTCACAATTAAATCCAGCGGTATTATAAACACATTTGAGACATCTTCCAGTTACATGATCGCAGTTGTGGACAGCGTTCAAGTCAATGTTATTATTACATTCGCAGGGCTTACATTCTTTTCCTTTTGTTGGATCTCCAAAATAACCGTCGGTACATGTTTCGCAACGATGTCCTGTATTGTTTATAAAATTAGAAATCTGTTTATTAGTTTTAATTTTTTTATATATAATTTGTAATGATAAATAATATTAATGCAATTATCAATAATAATATATACATATTTCAAATATTAAACAAGAAAAAAGTGATTCTAAAAAGTCTTAAATATTTAAATATTCAAATTATTTGAATTCGTTAAAATAACCTTTTCTTCCTTTTGTACAATTAATACAAGCGGGATCTGGATTGTTGCCGCGAAGAATACATGGACCGTTGTCGGGACAAGGACAAGGCTTACAATCGTCTGGTGTCCCTTGTAAAGGATGACCGTAATATCCACGTTTGCAAAGTTCACAGTTACTTCCAGCAGTGTTGTGCTCACAAATACACTGACCTAAAATATTTAAATAATCACTGTAAATACTTTTATAACAAATATAATTATTTTTTCTATTAATATATATTTTTAAATTAATGTAACTTTAAATTAATTGGAAGTAATTTTCTAAGTCTTATTTAAACAAGAATTTATTTTCCAATTTCGATATCTTTTTATAAATTGGCCAAAAAAGAATAATTACCAGTTTCAGAGTCACAAATATCAGCGTGACCGTTACAGTTGCATGGCACACAAAGCGCGAATGGACCTCCGTTTGGTGGATCGTGGTGGAATCCAGGTGCGCAAGATTCACAAAATTGTCCTATATATCCTTTAGGACAATTACAATGTTCAACCCAATCAGCAGGTTCACCAGCAGCACCTCGTTGTGCGGATTCCAGTCTCACGTCATCTAAAAAGCCTCGACCTAAAATGATAAAATTGCCAATTGTTAAAAAAAACTAGTATAAATCATTATATGAAATGAGTTAATTGTTTACCTTGAAGTGTATAAGTTCCGCGAATTTTAATTGCTGATAAATTGGATAGCACCGACATGAACTCTTGTGAGGTCAACGGTGGTTGCCATTTGTACTCAGGATCCTCATGCAATTTGAATTTAAATTCTTGAAGCTAAATAAAACAAAAAGCAGTTGCTACATCATAACTAATAAGATATAAATTATCCTACTTTGTATTATTTAATTTTATAATCACATTTGCTGAAATTGCCACTTCATTATGCAAGTTTCCAATTATTATTGAAATTCCAATTATTGAAATACTATGCAAAATTATTCGAGTTGCATATCATTAAATAAAATATAAAGAATGTTGTTTAATTTTGAATGAACATTATTTTATTGAAATAAAAAATTAAATTTTTTAGAAAGATTTTCATTGATTGTCGTTGTCCATACCGAAGTAGTAGGTGCTCGATTTTTCTGTCCAGAAATTGGTTGAGTTAATTGCATTCCATTTCCTCCTTCCAAAATGATGTCCTGCGCAGTTGGCACTGGACTGTTTTCTCCGATTTTCATACTGAATGTCAAATATTGATTGTACGAAGCTTTTTGATCACCCAAAAATCTCTCTAAGAAAACATAAAAATTTTTTAAACTATACTTCTCTCAACAAAAATATTTTTAATATTGCATCTGTGATATTTTAATTTTCTATACTCTATGGGGATTCTGAAATTTGTTGAAACTCATCAGTCATAAATGATCAAGACTTATGAACTGTCATGTAGAAATCCAATTAATTTTCCCTTTAAAGTATTCATGTAAAGTTGCATATAACTAGTGCAACGCGTAATTCATTTAACTCAAACTCCAGGTCAAGCATGACAGGCCGCAAATTTAAAAGCTTATTGAGCATATTCATAGAATAACACAGGATAATACAGTACCTGGCGCAACGAAGTAAACATTGTCTCGGTCCGGAGCAATAACAGAGACTGTTTGCGTAATTGCGTCGTATTGCAGAGGAATAGAGTTGCCTGCGGCAGATGCGGTCCATTTTTCGATACCTCGAACAAAAGAACTTTCAATAGCTGCTTTTGAATAGCCAGCAGCCGACATACAATCCGAAGAGTGACCATGACAGTAGCATGGTGTACATCCAAATTCATTTTCTAATGCGAGGTTGAAGAATCCTGCAAGACATCTGTAATCAATTCATCATTTAATGTTAAATATTGTTGGTCACTCCAAAAATCTAGATTATTTATTAACCTTTAGAAATTAAATATATATAAAGACAATAATTAGAATGTATTGAAATAATATATATGTCTGTTAGGCCAATGCTATTATTTATTTTATATATTATAAGTAGGACATTTGTCAAAAAAATGATAATACTTACATTCTACATCGTTTGCCCTCAACGTTTTTCTTGCATGTGCAAATGCCGGTAACGGGATCACAGCTGGGTGTATTTCGCAGCGAGCCAGGTACGTAGCAGTCACAAGATTTGCATCCATGTGGTCCGAAATCGTAAAAATTGTTGGCGCACCTATCACACTTGTCTCCTGTGACTCCAGGTTTACACTGACATTTTCCTTCACTATTACATTGCAAATTCCTTGAACCTGTTTCACAGACAAAAGTAAACTTGTTAATTTCATTACTTCTATTGAACTAACTTACTTAATCAAATTAAAAAACTTGAATAATATATACATGAAATAATTATAGTTCACATATATGTATATATGTATAGAAAAAATAGATTTATATAACTATTTTATATAGCCGCCTAAAATTGCGGGAATATGAAAGGAATTTTGAAATTAGTTTTATTCTAATAATAGATTCATTTTTAAAAAAGTAGTGTAACTTCCCGAGTCTTACCAATTTCATTGCAGTTGCAAGCTACGCAATGATTATCTTCGAAACGTTGATAGTAGTTTTCCTTACACCGTTCGCAGTTAGGTCCTGCCCGATTTTCAGCACAGTCTACGCAATGCCCACCATGTCCTGTTAATCTGAATAATTCTTTATCGAAGTAACACTTTTCAGAATAACCATTGCAGTTGCAGGCTGTAACAAATAATGATGATTTTCAGTGTTAGCACATTCATTTATTAACATACAATACAAGAATAAATGGTTGCTGCTTAAATTAAAATATTTTTATTCAAGCAACTATAATAAACATTCTTTTTTAATTGCCAGTGTTTAATAAACTTCGTCAAAATCTAAGTTGTTATTAATACAATTTTTCACAAAGTAAGAATTAGAATACAATTGATTAATTAATGAAAACTTATGACTTGTAATTTACAATAATTTTCAATATTATAATTAAGTACATTTTTTCGTATATCAAATTCTAAATGCAACAATTCAAAATTAATTGTAAATATCACAACACATCAAATGTACAAAATAAATCATTTCATTATGAAACATAATGAAAGCTATGAAATTTAACTTATGATCGTGTTGTTTGAAAAGAAGCTATTCGGAATCAATTGATTAGTAAAAACTGTGATCCGAGTAATTGACTCACTAGATGGCGAATACCAAGGACTCCAGCGGACATTCGCGAATGTAAGACTTAAATGTATCGAAAGGAGAATCAGTATAAATTGCATTCTTCACAATTAAAGCGGTCTCGACCAACGAGAGATTACGCGAAACAACGCGATAAGAAGATGAAAGTGATCGGCGAATATCGTGACATGTTGACTCGGGACGAAAAGCTATGTTAATTCAATTATCTTGAGGAAAAGTAAATGGAGCCTGCGACAAATAGCCTGTACCGGTATTCGGTACACTGATCGCAGATCACAGAAAGGACGCATTATAGCCGCGATGCTCGTGAACAGTCCCCTCTTAAGCACAGGGAATGAACGTAAAAGGTAAAGTTGGTTGGCTAATGCTGACTGGATTGAAAAGCTGAACCCTTATAGGGACCATTTTTGATCAGATAAAACTTATTCATTTAATACAAATTATTCAGTAGGGCAAACATATATCGCAAAGTCACTTAATTGAATCGTTAATAATTTGAGAAGCATATTTGCGTGGCAATTTTATTGATGATACTAATTATTACTTTGAATAATTTATGTATGTTAATTCAAATAATTGAGATAAATGAATTTTGCTCAAAAATTAAAATTAAAATAGAGTAACTGTTTAAATATGGTTATCAAAATAAAAATGGATTTGTAAAGTTTTATTTCAAGTTATTTGCTTCCAAATTTGCAAAACTTCATCTCGTCGTGAAATCTACTGTTTTTGCTACTATATATATATCATTCTGATTCGTTACAACTTGAATTTGAGTTGATACAGAAAAATAAACAGAACGAAATTAAATAAAATCTATTTGTCATATAGAATATAAATAAGACATTAAATTCATTCAAATAAATGAAATAAATGAATGTATTTGTCGCATTTTTTAATAGCTTGCTTACATTTTTTATGTAAAGATTATTAAAAATGTATTAAAAACATAATTTAAAAGAAAAACTATATGACTTATAACAAATGTATTAATACAATTCAATTTATTTAAGGTG
>JABFQD010005482.1:0-10668 GCA_022817045.1 Psix sp. ZL-2020
CCATAAATTCACAAAAAATGCTATCATAAGTGAACTAATTTTAACTCATATAAAATTGTAATTTTTACAGTTTTGCTTCTTTTCGTATATGAAACAACTAACAACCATAAAAATAATAACAAACTACAACGGATCACAATTCAAAGCCACATTAACCACATACATTTTTTATATCAATATACATAATTTTACAAGAAACCATAAAAACAAATTTAAACTATATAAAACCATATTATGCAACCAGAAATCTTACAAAAACATAAACCACATAAAAGTACAAATTTTAAAAAAACATTTCTGTAAAATTTATAACTTGTATCATCTTATTCAGCCCGAAATATTTTTGAATCAATATTTAAAAGAAATATTACTTTCAGGTCTGGAGATGCAAGACTACCGAATCCCCGAAGTGATGAGGCGATTGATGAGTGAGGACAAGAGGCTGAACAAGGACATGAATGGGGAACGGCAGTCAAGCGGATCGCAAAATCGTGGTCCGATGACTAACGATGACTTCAACCCCACGCTCGAAGACGAGGCGAGCGACAGTGCCCAGGGCAGAGCCATACTCAAGATTCCGTCCTACAAGCCGGCGGGCACGCCGGGCTCGAGCAGGAACGGCGGCGAGTCGGTCGCGTTCCCGTCGGGTTTTGCGGCGGCAAGCCCAGGCCTGCTGGAGCGCGCAAGCCCCGCCTTTTCTGGTACCAGCAGTCCGACTAACTCGCTCGTCGGTAAGGCCGTCGGGGTTAATTTCCGCGACGTCATCGCCAAGAGCATCAGTGTCAAGTTTCAAGAAGGCCAGTCAGGTAGCGCTGCGGGAGGGCAGACAGGCCAATCTTCCGCCCAGGGCGCCATCAGTGAAAGCAGCCCATACAAACGTGGAAGGTAGGTTTCTTTGTGTATCAGGTATGACCTGAACAAAGAGAATGACAAACAAAAAACTACAGGTTGTTCAGGATAACAAACAAAAAACACAGACTCACGTATATACCTGAAAAGAGTTCAGGTATGTACCTGAATAAAGAGAGTAATGCGCAGACAACAGTAGGTTGTTTAGGATAACAAACAATACACGTTCAGGTAGATATCTAAAAAAAGTTCAGGTATATACTTGAACAAAGAGAATAATAATTGCATCATTTGTGAATGAAGTTAATATCAGGTGCTGACTGTAAGCAATAATTTATTATTGCTTAAATAATCGTATTAAAAATCGCAGATAAAAGTGGTATCTCTTAAAACCCCTTGAAAACAGAAGTGAATTCTACTCAAGCTTGATGTGTTGCGCATCAAACTACTTGAAGTCTGTTAATTATTACTTGAAAGTACTTTAAACAGCTTCAAACATTTTTCATGTTTTAGTGAAAGTATAAATAACACAAGACAAAGTAAACGAAACTCACGTTTGAATAACAAATGTAGGATAAATACAAAAGACAAATATCGACTAAAGAAACGTTTTCTTCAGGTACACGCCACCTCAACAAAATCAACAGCAACAGCCAAGGCCGCAAAATCAAGACAACAAACAGAAACCAGCAACAGGAGGCAAAGGAACGCGACCCAAGCGAGGCAAATACAGAAATTACGACCGAGACAGTTTGGTCGAAGCTGTTCGGGCGGTTCAACGGGGTGAAATGAGTGTGCACCGAGCAGGCAGCTACTACGGTGTACCACATTCAACCCTTGAGTACAAAGTTAAGGAAAGACATCTTATGAGGCCTCGAAAAAGGTAAAATTAAGCAATTTCGAAGTTATCAACTATTTGGACCCGCAGGATTTACAGTTTCGTTGAAACTGAAGTAAAGATACTAGTAGACGCCATGACAGTTCGGACTACAGCGCCACCAACGGATCCTGCGGGTCCCAATTTGAATTCACCAGTACAAAACAACTTGTAATGTGCGAATCGTTTATTCTAAAGGGATCAGAAACAACCAGATGACAAAACGAAAGAGCCAAGTTCGACAAGCTCGGTAGCATCGACGTCGACAGCGCTCCGGCCCGGGACGGCAGATAAGAAAGCGCCGGCGAAGCCTGCAAAGCCGTTCGCGGCTGGTAGCGGAATGCCAGGCCCTAGCGGAATGAAGATGCCGGCATTCATGGAGAGCATGGCGCATCTGCCGTTTACGCACCCGTTTAACTTTTGGGCGCCAACGCCATTTATGGCCTCGCCATTTATCGCAGGCGCTCCACCGAATGTACCGACGATTCTGCCCGAGCAGTACTTTGCGAGCCAGCGCATGCGTGGCCTCCAGGAACAGCAGCGCAACGCAATCCTGCAGCAGCGCGACGGTGGCGCCGCCGCAAGCACCACTAGCGCCGCTGCCACAGCAGCAACTGGCGAGCCAGGCACGAGCCAAACTCGGCCAGGTTCGGCCAAACCTAGCCGCGAGCTCGCTGAAAACATGTACGATGGCGCTGCGGCCAACGGCAGCTTCCTCGACAACCTCATCAGGTCGAGTCTCGAATCGGGCATCAGTCGGGAACAACGTGCTGCGCAGCAACCTCCTCAAGCCCACCTCACCGAGGGCCTTAGTAACAAGGCCCTCATTGATCAGTTGTGTCGCAATTCACGCAGGTAATAAAAATTAATTTAAAATTGCCTGAGATAAGTAAATCAGAATTGGATGAACGAGATTCGGATATGAGTAGTACCCGAATCACACCTGACCTGATTTAATTTAAATTTCGTTAAGATATGACTGAATTTAATTTATGTTATTTTAACGACTGTTCAAAAGTAATTAGTAGTTGTTGAATTCATTCAAACTCAACCAGAATAATTTTAAATAAATCTTTTTAAGCTAATCACAATGAAATTTACTTACATCTTATTAATCAGATGATTAAATTCAGTTATTTAAGAGTTTAATCTTATGAGACAAGTTTAGTCAGCTCTGTATTTTAAAAGATTTGAAAGTAATAAAAAACGTGAAGTACGGAACTTACTAACTCGCTTACATTTTAATACAAGTAATTTGAATCTATAAAGAAAAGAAAACAACATATATTAACTTAATAACTAGTTTAAACAAGTTATGACCGACATGATTCAGATAAAAAATAATTGTAACTTGTTGATCAACTCGAATTGGTTTATAAATGCAGTAATAATAATGTTTCTCCAAAATAATACTATGCTTAATTAAAACAGAAAAAACTTCAAGTAAAAAACATTAATAACATGAATCACTATCCAGTTGTGAAATCTTGTAACAATATCAGTACTCCTATAAAATCAAACGTCCTTTCTAGTTTGAAATAAAATGTTCATTTTGTGATTAAACAATAATAGCTTTTAAAATTTAGCCAGCGAATGAAAGTCAAAGAAATAACTTAAAATCCTTTTGCAGAACGCCACTGCCGCGCATGACGCAGGACAGTAGTGAGGACGAGAGTTACAGGAGCAGTAGTGGGGGTCGCGGGCCGGAGCGGCCCGAGCGCGTCCCTACCGTGGAGTTGTCACCGTCGCCGTCGGATCGGGGTCGTAATGCGGATGATGCCGACAGCGTCGAAAGGATGACCTCGCCGGCAACGCCCTCGTCGCGCGACGACGCCGCCAGCAATGCTGAGCCAGTGAACGGCTCGCAGGAGCAGGCAGAGCGCAAACCCAACCACTACCCGGATTTACACAACCTCTATGCCGTATCAACTGACAAAAAAAGTGCCTGTGATAGTAAGCTTATAGTGAATCATTCGAGCCAGAAGACTACTCAGCAGAAGGAGTACGTGAGCGGACTGGTGGTGCAGCTGCAGCAGCGCCAGACCACACCGACGAACGCGCCATCTGCCAACAGCAACAACGCCAATAGCCAGCAGGAGCAGCGCGTCTTCCCCAAGGAGGAACCCGTGGAATAAATAATTATTCGTACAACTTTTTTTACTTCTTCATTCAAAATCATTCGTTGGTTTAGTGATTGCAACCAGTTTTGAATTGACCTATACAAACAAGTTAAAACCACTTCGAACGGCGGGAATTGAAAATTCAAAAGTTCATTTCAATAACTTTTCAGCCTTTTCAGACTATAAAGACAATTCTAAAACTGGTTTGTTTGATGACGAATTGACGCTAAATCGTATTTTTCGCAAGCTTTCGTGGTAATTAACGATTCGGACTGATATGAATGATTTCAATAATGATGAATGGAAAGTAAAAAATGTTCGCGGTTCGTCCGATGTACCCCCTCCCCGACAACAAAAAGGGCAAAAGATTTTGAGCAGCCGTACCCGACCCTGCACGATTCCACCAGTAGCGCGCGCCGACCGGCGCGCCATCTTTCGACTATGGCAATTTAGCGGAAAATGCCAAAACCCACAGCCTGTACACAAATCCACACAACACAAACACACATCTATACACACGTACCTTAAACGCGATTAAGAATTAAAAGAAAAAACAAATGTTAACAAAGATGTAACGAGCGGTATAACTATGAGACATAGCATCCTATTCATTAGGGGGCGTTCGCGTCGCCCCCGCGACCTTTTTACGCTATTTACGAAAGGCAAATGATAGAGCGACGCGTTTTTTTCGAAGATAAAAAAATAACGAAAAGAAAAAAAAAGAAGAAGATGAACAAAAGTGTGGTGAAAAAACACAAGCATATTTTTTCGTTCTCTATTTCGATGTGAAACTACCTAACATACATACTATTAATATTACTTAACGCATAAGTGTATAGGAAATATGATGAAACGTTGATAATATATTTTTGGTCATTGCGAGAAATGAATGAGTGAACTTTTTCACCAACTGACAATATTCTCGGATGTCTCTGTTTCGACGTTACGATGTGATGACACGTTGAGTTGTTTCTTGTGACGATCATAAACGGTCCACTTTTTGATACGAAAGCACACTTTTTCTACCGCGAGTTTCATTGAACGCATTGAAAAATAGTAGTTACACCCCCCCTCTCTCACCATAGTTTCGAAATAGTAGTTATCCTGGAGAGAGAGATTGGCAGAAGCCCGGAAAAACACGTTAAACACGTCGTTGTTCACGTTTCAGGATGAAACTTTGGGATCGTCTCTTTAGGATTTTTAAGATCAGCAAATGCGCTTCAGAGATGCGTCACATCACGGTTTTGATCTTCAGATCATAAACCACATGAAACCACATTGAACCACTTTAAACCACATAAACAATACTGAACCACATTGAACCACATAAACAATATTGAACCACATTAAACCACATTAAACCACAAACCACATTGAACCACATAAACCACATTGAACCACACAAACTACAATAAAACACATAAACCACTTTAAATCATATGAAATTTCAAAACAGCAACTTTAAAACAATTCAAAATCTTCTAAAACAATATCAAACAAGTTCAAAAGACGCATCTTGAAACGCATGTAAAAGCCACAACTCCCTGTCAAAGTTGCCATCAAAAATTGCATCTTCACGCGGTATTTTTCATGGATTTTTGTACCCACAGAAGCATTTTTTACTAAACAGAACAGCAGCTGTTTTGGAACAAAAAGTTGTCCGATAGAAAATGTGACATTCTTCCGGGAAAGCAAAAGTCTAAGATACGAGGAAAAAAAAAGAAGAAAATGAAAGGCTAAAAAGCACGCACTCATCGCGATTAATAAACGACTGAAAGAAAACTCTAGGCTGTAGATAAACGTAAGACATGCATGTTTGGTGTTATAAAAAAAAACGTTTCCTTATGATATACAGAAGAAGACAAATTTACTGTACGAAAAAAGCAAGTCCCATATAAATGCAAGACTACTCTCTCGGTGTTTTGGAATTAAATTAAATCAAATCATATATTTAAACGAAGCGAAAAACCAAGCTAATGAGTGTATCTTTTTAAGATAATCGTTTGGAAAAAAACGGCACAGGAGACAAAGGAGGAAAGAAGAAAAAAAGATGAAAAAAAATCGAAACATTCCAAGTATTTATCACAACTGTATGTGAACATCATTTAAACTTCCCCTGTACGTCGTGGAATCTCATCAAATTCGAGCGACTGACACAAAAGAGTTATATAAAGTAAACTAAAGTAAAATAAACTTCTCATTCTAAGTGTTCACCCAGACGTAAAGTGGAGATATAATTATACGATTATATATAATACACAATTATATATATATGTATATCACATTATGGTAACCTGCCATCTCTTATCTCATCCTTCGAATCCCGAACTTCTCAGCTACCAGCTAATAATGAAAAGGAAAAAAAATAAGGTTTTGTGCAAATAGACCCGGAAAGTCTTCAGGAAGAGGCAATTTTGATGCGACGTATGAGTAGAAGTTTAGTTTGAATTGGATTGGAATTCGAAGTCGTTTAATTGTTTGTTGAAAATGATGCAAAACGTGTGAGCTTGTACGTGGCATCGAAAGGCAACGGTTCAAGTGGATTTCGCGAGAGGAAAACCTGTCATACTAAACGGTACCAGCCGACTTCATTCGAAACAAACTGAAATTTATCGTTAGATGTGGAAATTATATTATTATACGGATGATATATCGCTAACATGATTGTCGTTATAAACTACGAATACGATTCGTTCCAACGATCGGTGCGTTCTATATAAATATATATACGAGACAAGAAGTGTATATTGAGGAATGGATAGGCCGTCCGTCGAGGGGTGGGGGGGAGGGATTTTAAACTGGTATACGAACTGTTCGATTTCGCACAACTTTTGTAAAAAGCAAACCGAGTGAGACGGAACAAAAACGAGACAATTGGTATACGAGCGCCCCCGCGCGGCGAGCGCCATCTTTTTTATACTCGAGAAAGCATCAGAGGGACTATTTATTTTCACGGTCGGCGGGATCGCGGGGCACTTGAAATTTTCGGCGACGGCCTCTCCTCCTGTGGTACGTCGCGGCACGATTAACTGAGAGATGAAAAATGGGTAAACTCGAAAATTAGTTGATGAAAAGTGGGGAGGGAAATTTTTAAGGTTTAAAATAATGATAAAAAATGATATATTATATTAAAATATCTGTGATGTAAAAAAGTAACAAAATTTTGATGTATATTTTTCACGAGATATTGTAATCCAAGCTAGTGTAATCGATAAGGTTACGATACTACTGTAATTACGCGACAAGTCACTTTCGAGAGGGGATTTCGAGCGGGGAAAACGACTGAAAGCCAGATGGCGCGCGGCTCGCGCGACCGAACACTCCGCACTTGCCGACATTTTGCTAATCTTTGCGCGTGTACATACGTCTTATGCATATTCGAATAAATATTTAAATACATATATATAAATATATCAAATAAATATAATTATGTGCGTCTTATGGAAATCGTCGTTAAGGGTTCTGTCAAGACACTTTTTCGATATCGCGTCAGGGAATAGCTGCAAATTGATGTTCTTGTGAAAAAAGTAAGCAAAATTGAAATATCGGCTAGACGGAGTGTCTAGTTGCAGAGGTCCTGAAACGGCTCAATGTCAGCTACCTCACAATATACATTTATTTAGAATCGTACAAATTACGAAGCTAGAGTAAAAGCTTTGGAAACATGAGTCGCGACTTTGCAAAACAATTTTGGCAGAATAAACGAACATTTTTCATATTTTCGATTTCAAGAACCATCTCGAAATAGTAGATTACGTCCCTTGGGAACAAAACATAGTTGGTAACTCACAGGGCTACCAACCTTTCGTTTTTTGAAACATAAAATACCGTACGCAACTATGAAAAAAGCGTCTTTTGTAATATACTATTTCATTTGAGTGAAATAATTACAGTAAAATTCAGCTTTTGAATATTACATGTTTTATAACTTCAATCAAAATGGCGGTCATAAAATCTGATCGATATTTAAAATCAATTTTTCGTCGACTACTAATTGGCTCTTTTCGTAATTTACTGCGCTATAATTTTTATTTCAAAATCATTTCTGAGACGATACATTTAGTCTTATAGTTTTGAGTTCAACTTTCCATTCTAAAAGGTGGGAAACAGATAGTTAGGGTATACCAATCTGAAGTTTATAATTGATTTCTTTTCATCTTAACTTAAATTAAAAAAAATGTTTGACATTTCAAACTTCTTTTAATAATACTTTTAAATTGTCTAAATTGTTCTGAAAACTTGTGACTTGCTGATAATTGAGCAAAAGTAAGGACTAAAAAGTTCCAAATTGTGCCTAAGTTTTGAAGTTTACGTTTTTTATGACAAAACTGCGACGCCTCAACAGTTATATGAAAAAGGGAATTTAATTGAGTTGAGCCGTTGAAAAGTAGGGATCAAAAGAACAAAATGAATAAAAGTATACCTCCTGCGTTTCAGGGCCGCACGCGCGCCACCTGGCGTTCGCTTTTACGTTCCGTTTTGTCGAATAAGTGCAATTAGGTAAATCGAAAAATGAAAATGGGGAAAACCAGTGAAGCACGCATGCGTTATTAATTATGGATGAGTGTTGGAGTGTGAGTGAATGCGAATATGTGACGAAGGAACGGAGAAAACGAACTGTTAAGCGCTAGGTTACAGTTTTTGAAATTCTATTTTGAATTCGTATTCGTAATTCTCGAATGTTGGAATTTTCGTGATCAACGAAGAGCTGGCCTGTCGTTCTTAGACACACGAAACAAAAAAGTAACTAAAATGGTGGGAAACAGTTTAAATTTAACGGCGCGAGTTAGGTAACGACCTCAGAGCCATCTCGTTATCTCCACGCAAGTCGCTACAATGGTGTATTGAGCGTTATAATGATAACAGGAAATTGCGTTATTCCAATCAACGAACAGATATGTAAGATCTCGATTTTAAAACCATTCCAGATGGCGCCATAATCGCGCCGTGAACCTTTACCGCCATTCCAGAGCTTTACGTTATCTTTGTACAAATATAACGTCGCATATTTTGATACATTTCATATTATACATTTTTGACAATCAAGTTTAATCAAATTGTTTCGTTGCTAGTTTGTTTAGTGACCCAAGTAAAAAACTAAGACTGAGAGTGAGAAATCAAAAACATTACACAGCGTGGAGGCAACGAGCTCGTTTCATTGGCTGTTGGTCAGTCATCAAACTCGAACCAAACCTTAGACGGATTTGAACGCGAGAATGACAACATAGGGAAGCCGCCGTGGCCAATAATTAATCTTGTCAACATTTAAAATTTGCATTGTCAATTTTCAAAATGTATTTATCATTTTATTTGAATAAAAGCCAAAACATTTAAATAGGAAATTATCAACTAGAACTATTTTGAAAATAATATTTAAAAATTCAAAAAAAACCATATCAAAATCATTGTTTCAAATTACGAATTAACGAATTGGAACATTTTTTGAACTGGATTAAAAAATTTATTTTTCTGAATGATGACAAAATTATTGACGCGCGACATCTGTTGAGACAATTTTTCATATTTGCAAGAATGAAAGAACTTAAAAAACTTAAATAAAATTTGAAAAAGACATATTTTTTATAACGTTTTATGGCGTAGTTAGTTCGGAATTGGACCTAAAATTGGCAGCCCTGTTTCGTTGATTCGCGAGGAATTGTCTCTTACAGATCGCGCTAGTTGGTTAACGGTCGATGCAGCCTAGTTTGAATTAGCTTTAGGTTTTAAGACAAGGAAACGGCAAATATGGCGCTGATACTACTCAGTTAGAACAGGTAGTAATCCTAGATGGCGCTTTAGTTGTTTGTACATCGTGTTTTTCTACACTATCACTTTATCTGCCTAACCTTATCGTCCTCTAAGCCGCGCTATCTGTATAACTTCCACAGGCGATAGTATTAATCCTCAGGGCTTTCAGTAATGCCCTCTATCGCCTGATGAAAATACTGAGATCGCTGGTATCCGACAAGGCTAGGCTCTAACACTTCAAACTCAAAGAAAACTTTTCAAGAACGACTTTTTTAAAATTCAATCAAATTTTTGAAAATTACAATACATTATCGAAGACGTATAGTATTTCTATAAATTTTGTATCAATCTCTAGTTTCAATTTTTTAAAACATCAATAAGAAAACCTTTCAAGCCAAAATTGTTTTCACATAGTAAATAACGTTGTTGACAATTATCTTTATGAATAATTTTTTCTTAACAAATGTGAATTGAAAAGTTTTCTTTTCAATGGATGAGTATAAGTGGAAATAATAAACTACTGTTTACAAAGTTTATCCCCCTCCCAAAATTGCCATTTCACCCCCTCCTCCTCCTTTTGCAGCAAGCTCATATCACATCTAAATAGCATACATAACAGAAGACATCAGGTACACTTTGATACACAAATCTTACACAGTGCAGCGCTACCTGGCGGCGCGCCACTACAGCTCTCAAATCCAGAAACCAATCGTCTCCTAACCGCGACGCACGCGCTCCGGGTTGCATACTCACTCGGATGCGCCTCAACAACCGGCAACAACACACGAACAATAGACATAGTAATGACGTAGATGGCGTTACACACGCCACCTAGCGTTATTTAAGTGAAAAGGATAAAAAACAAAATAATAACGGTTAACACAAAGGAAAAACTGAATGAACATAGGAAAGCAAGAAAAGAAGCAGAAAAAGGGAATAAATACATAAATAAATAAATAGATAAATAATTACAAATGATAGGGAAGGACAGATGGATGGTGAATCGGAGTTTGAAGCAAATAAAGAACTCCTCTCAAATCAAAACCTGCAGTCAGCACAGATGTAAAACAATAA
>JABFQD010005483.1:0-10668 GCA_022817045.1 Psix sp. ZL-2020
CTATATGTGATGCATATAAAGGCACTATAATTTATTTGTAAGCTGTTTAAAATTTTCCTTAATGATCATAACTTATTGCAGTCATACCGTGCAACATTTTTTAAAGATAAAAAAAATAAATAAAAATTCTTTTAATAGAAAGTTTTACTCGTAGATTAATTTGAATTTATTTGAATTGGTGCTGTTTTTATTTGAAGTATACTTATTGAAACATATATGTATATCTATCATTCTAATTCATAATATAAATCAAATTTGTACAAAAAATATAAGAAAATTGTGAATCAATATTTATTTATTGATTGTGATTATATTATTTAAGTATGAATAAAATAAATTACATTTCAAACTATAAAATTAGTACATAAAAGATTCATGAGTGATCAAAATATATTTATAACAAAAACTTTTTAATTTAAGTCCATGCAGCATAACGTGCTGTTTCTATTTGATATTATATTTTAAATTTATAATAATCTTCAATTCAGATACTGAATAAATACTTTTTTTAAACTTTCAGTAGTTAAAAAATTGATATAAGATTAAAGTAAAACATATAAATATAAACGTGAAAGTTGTGAATCTATATTTTCCTTATTAATAAATATTAGAAAAACATAAATTTTATTATTTTTGAAATTATCTTAAATATACAGAATATAACGTTTATAAAAAAGTTCATACATCATACTCTCTGTATATATATGAAGTATTTGAAAACACATACAACTGCTTCTAATAGATCACTGTTTTAACTCGAGCATGACTTTTCATCATGTTATTTGAACATAAGTAAAATTATAGTGTGGTATAATTGTGACATTTTTTACTCTTTTTTATGCAGTATAAAATAAACTGAGGTAGTCAAAATAGCATTAAAGTTAGATATTGTAAGTGACCAACAGAGAAAATGATTTAAACCAATTAAAACTGAGGTTATTTTTAAATTTTTTTTTTCGCATAAGCATTATTTTCAGTTGTTGAAAACTCGGAAAATTTTTGGTATTTAATAAAATGTAGAAGATACTTAAGACCTGACAGTATCTTGTTTCAAATTACACAAAAATATAATTGATAAATTTTGCTGCAACCGAGATTCCTTCAAATTCGTCACACTTTCTGCGTTAAAGATCTGATAGTGACTTAGCCCTATTTTTGTATTATAAGGTCATGTTAAGAAAAGATTTAGAAAAAAAATACGTCAAACTTAATCAAGGATGATGAATTTTCTTTTATGGCTGCATTCAATATTAAAGTATGATGCACCGAATTAAAAAGAATCAGAATCTACTTCGTAAATTTGTGTACCCAATGTAATTGCTGGTTCAATAGAAACTGATGATATGCAATTAGAGTCTAAAAACGTTTAGATGGATATTTTCTTTTCAGAAAAATTTTGGTTTTTCGAAGATTTAGTTATACTATAAGCTGAAGTTGTTCTGGATGAATGTCACAATATTTTCAAAACAGGTAGCAAAAACAAAATTTGTTACTTAATCCGAGTTCATATCGAAATTTTTTTCTCCTCACACTTGACTTAGGTATACTCAATTAAATCAAATTCTAATATGCAGATCAGAATCTGACCAAAATCTAATCAAGATTTAAGCAATAAGTTTGAATTTCGTTGCTGTAAATCTGCTTGAAACTATACTCAATTTTCGCAAAATTTTAAAAAGCAAAGTACAATTTTTTATTAATTTCAAGCTAGTCTAACTATTTAAAATTTGAGCAGACATAGAATGAAAAAAATAACATAGACATATTTAAAAATCTATCAATTTTAACATTATCGAGTTCAAAATACAACTAAAAAAAAGATACTACATATATGTAATATGCAGCAATATACTCTTTAGAAGAATGTTCAAATAATCGAAGTTGAATTTATTAATAGTTTAAATATTTACAGAAAACTATTTAGACTTTAATATGAAGTTATTCTTATTTCAAACCAATCAATAATTAAGCAATATTATATTTATTACTACCCTAGTGAAAATAAAATTGGGGTTCCATATTAACAATTTGGCCCTTATCAAATTGAAATATGATTTCTTCATTTGCATAAACCTTATTGGGCTATCATCAGAGTCTTCCGAAATTTTCCTTATAAGGTGCTATTTCAAATGCAATGTTTAAATATATTATTCGACTAATATTAGATTTTGTTTGTGGTGATTATATACCATGGAATTCCTGATCAAGTCCTTATAAGAGTATATTATGTTTGCCATATTTGCATCAAATTTTAACAATTACTTGATTGAATAACTCACATTACGTACACCGTATTTTAAGCTGTCATATATGCTATATTATGGTAAAATGTCGTGGGCCAAATCAGAATATATCACAGAATGTTTCATATTTATAGTTAATTAGTTAGTCATGTTATTAGGACACCTATAGATTTGTACTTTACGAGTGCAAGTTGTCTAATAAGACTATTAAACTTAAAAACTCTTTTTGGTTCAGTGTATAAGTAAAGGACAGGTCATCTCAGAGATTTAAGTTCTATTCTCAGACGATTCATCAAAAAAAGTTTAGTTTATTAGTGGAAGCAGTAATAAAAAAATTCAATTTTAAACTAGATAGAAAATTAAGTGAATCTAATAATAATTTTTCATAACTTTTACATTAACTAATATTTTACCAATGAAATTTCTTAATCAGGACCAAATTGATGTCAAGCGTTACACCCGAATAGGAGCCTTAGAATGATAACAACTTGGGCCCCACTAATATATCAATGCCTGATCAGGGTAACATTGCAGTCTGATTCTGAAATTTTTATTATAAGATATTATTATTGATTTTAGATTCACTTCAGATAATACTCATTAAAACTACTGATAAAATTCATTCAACGTACTCTAATATTTATTTCTTAAAAAAATGAAATTCTTTGATAATATTGTTTATGTTTTTGATAGTAAATAATTTTCGACATACCATGTTCTAAAATATGAAAATAAAACAATCACAGAATCGTTCATAAATAAGTCATTTTAACTTTTAAAAATTTGAACAAAATGACTAGAAGTGAAGAGTTTTTTTTCAATAAAATCATTTGAAAAGAGTTGAAAACTCGTAAGAGAGAATTTAGATAAGTCTAATCCAAGTTTAGATATTTTATTTCTCAAGTCTTATCCAATCCAGTCTGGAGCAAAAGCAAATTAAAGCTGCTCCATTTCGATCCTCTATATTTATTCCTGATTGTATTAACTATGTTTAAACTATATACTGGCTCTGTTTAAATCAGATATAAAATAACCCTGTTTTGTCTTATACTAAAAATATCATGAACATTTCTTGCACTATATATATACATGCCAAAATTAAATCTGTTAGAGCAATGAGTAAATACCATATCCTGATTTTTGAACTTTAGTTCATCAAAACAAAAACTTTATCTCAAAATAAACGAAAATTTTGGTTTTTATGATGGAACTTTTTGACATACGCCATTATTTTAATGATAATTTATACCTAAGAAGTATTATATTATATATTTATATAAATATAAATTTGTCCTCAACAAAAAATTTTAAATGATTATATTGAGCCATGTTTTCTACATCCAAAACAGATTGCACAGTTAAATTTACTAAACGGAATGATTAAACAATTGAATGACATAAATTCTACGGTGGAAATAATCGAGTTACATAATTTGTATGAGGAAAAGCAAATATTAAATATTTGTTAAATAACAGGTGTGTTAAAAAGATTATTGAGTTAACTACTGAATCTAATAAACAACTAAATTTTGAAGTTATTTCGTTTAATAGGTTTTACTCAGTAACTTTCCTCATTTTGAATGTGAAAAACGCGGTTCACGAATCACTTTTAGGACACAGGATCAAATCCATTTTAGATTCACAATTTAGTAATTTAGATTCATTTGGAACTATCGCATTCAAATCATTATCTGTAATTTTTGTTGTATAATATCAAGTGATTTAATATAAAAATATATATAAATAATAACAAAAATAATTGAATCTTCATTAAATCAGGAATTTTATAAGAGAAGAATTTCTCTTTGTGAAATTTTAATTCACAACTATTTTTACAAGCACGTTAACCAGACGCTTCATTTTTCATCTGCACTGTATGTAATTCAATATTCTTAATTATACTTATTTCAAGTTGTAAGTTATTGTATAAAGTTATAACAGTCATTTATAGAAACGAAGAAGTCCTCATCTATTTATCATTCATTTCATCTGCAAATAATTCTTGAAAATATACTTTAATTTTTTAATTGAAATTCCCATTTGAAAATCAATACGTTCAAAGTAATGTTAATTTCTTATACTTATAGTTGTATATGTAAATGGCAAATAAAGAATGAGTGTTAACCATATTATGTCACATCTAGTAATCCGTCAATGTAATCAAATTTGTTAGGAATGCAACAGCATCGTTCTAACTTTGAAATTTCAATCTCAAAAGTATCATTATGGATCTATAAAATGATTTTCAATAAAAAGCTGTCACTTTCATGCATGAAGAAGCAATCTTCAGCTCCTAACTTGTCGTCATAATATAATAAACTCTATATGAGCTACCTAGCTGATTTTCAATCTCGAGAGTGCGAGGAACTTTCTCATTATGTAAATAAACTAATTACGTGTACAATGTGAAATAAATACTTCTGACAGTTTTTCGCCTTGGGTATTTTCTACTCTGCTGGAAATGCATTACCCAAAGAGGCATCAGCACAACCTGTCGCTTAAATCGATGCGCCCTTCTGAGGAGTACGCGGTCGGATGGAGCGCGCAAAGGTTTGGCTAGAAAAGCCGCGCACTCATTAATCTTGATCGGATCAGTTGAGATAGCGGCGAGTTGTTTCGAAAACCATCCCTCCCGTCGCCCGCTACGTCCATCGTCTCGACACCTCCTCCTTTCCATTCTCCCTATATCCTCATCATCATCTTACTCCTTCTCAACCTTCGCTCTCCACCGAACTCTTTCCTTCGTTCTGCCTTGGTCTCTAGTCCATTCGTTGGTTCTCGTCGGAAGAAAATTCTAGCCCGATCATCGAAACGCCCGCCACCTTAATTCCACCGGGATTGGTCTGCCAATCCCAATTCCTTATAATTCATTTAAATTCTTTTTGGTCCCTTAAAACGTGATGGACTTTGTTTTCAATTTAGCAGATCCCTGCTGCGACTTTGCTTGCGTCGCATGGTAGCTACTTCGAATAGCAATGAGAAATTCTTTGGCAATACATGATGCACCACATGGTTTCAATTTTCTGCCTATATAATTTAATAGACTAAAATTTGAGTTCATGCTTTGCATATAGTAATTTTTAAAACGAAGGAAGCATGTAATAGATTTTACTAGTGTGAACTTAGCTGCCGAAGGCTGAAGGTAGAACTGTATTTGGAGGATGCAATTTGGGTCACATGTGCACATAAAACATCGTTTTCCAGCCGAGGTTAGCAGGCGGTAAGTGAAATTTGCCAACCTCATAGTGCTATATATGTTCCTTCATTTAGCACTCACTAACCTCAATCGAAAAATGTCACTTACTTCACCCTAATGTTAGAATGTTTTTTGTATATAATAAATTAGTCTTTGGCCTTTTGAGAACAAGATTAATAAATTGAAATTAGTAAGTTTTTAGATTTTTATGCACTATTTCAAGTGTAAACTTACATAAATAATTTTACTATTAATTACTTACATTTTAAATTATAATAATAGAAATCATAATTACAGCAGAAGCTTGTAATACTTGCGAGAGGATTAAAAGTCGAAGAACATAAGATCAGTGATGAGACGAAACCCTTTGTCCAAGTCGGAAATCCCTCTCGCTGCTGACGGAATCAAGCATTAACACCCTTCTCGTAATTAATCCTATAAGCTACCAGTTGACCAGCCCTGTTAGCAGACAAGTGAGCGAAATGCTTCCGTGGTACTTTACCTTCCGGATTAACACAATGAAGTTCATAATTATGAAGATATGTAATTCATGTAAGTTTCCTTGAGTGAAATTCAACGGATCAATAGATTATGATATTAGAAAAACTATTAGATGATATTGAATCGAATGAATAAAAATATTAATACGCTTCTAAGATGAAAGTTTTTTTAGTAAATATCCTCCTTATTAATTAATAATTTAAATTAGTTGTATACATTTATATAGTGTCTTGAAAGTAATGATATTTAAAACTATGAGTTTATTTTATATTTGGCATATACTTGCATGTTATATATACCAGATACAGGGTGAAGTATATTTTTTATTTGTGTATTTATATAATTTCTTTATTTGATTTCTGTTATTTATATACGTTATTTTGCTTATTTTTGAAACTATGTTTTATGTGTGTTTACAGTAAATTAGTTTACAATACAGGTTTAGGATTATCGGTTATGTGTATCACGACGAAGGCCCAAACAACCTTGGTCAGCGACCAGTCATCCGACGGTGACTTGTAATTTGCCAGCACTGTGCCAGTAGTTAATATTGACACGACTATATTTTAAAATAAAAATAGTATCAATGAGAAGAAAGTAAGGAATACATATAGTTTAATTATAATTTTGAATAACTTTGTTTTGAAAAAATAGACAACATAACATAATTCATATATAATGGCAATAAAATAAAAAACAATTACAATGTAACATATTTTTTAATAACTCATACGGCCACTTTAACTTCATAATTCCATTTTAAACATGAGCTGTCATTTATTTTCAGTAAGAAACATACATTATCGATGTAGTCAACTTCCATCAAATTTCTTTGACTTTTTCAGAAGTTATTATTGTGTCCAAGTGAAAAATGTATCGCGGTAATGGATATTTAATAGAAAAGAGTAAATTTCTCAAAATTAACGAAGGAAGTACAACATTAAAATCAGTATTGTAGAATACCTGGTAAAATTACTTGGAGCCCTTGGCTGTTCAATAATTATGTCACGTATACGACGATTTGTAATTATTCATGGGTTTATTCGAAATGAAAAGCATTGAAGTGTCACTTGCACATTCACATATATCTATTCGATAATCGCGCAAATGGCTTGGAGCATATGAAATAGCGTTCATCTTTTGTTAAATCGAACCATTATTATATCATCACAATTAGCTTTGCGATTTTGAAGCGACGTTCGTTTACTTCGCCGAAAAATACCTTTTTTTTAGCATACACCATTTTTGATTTATCGCACGCACATTCGAAAATTATTTCAATCAAAAATCCATCAGTCCCTTTCTTAATCTTAAATTAATGACTTAAAAAGCGTCAATCAATAGTCATGGACTTCGAAGACGTGCGGTTATTTATATCTCACGCTGGCATAAAAAAACGGTTCCATTTCGCGGCAAGACAGATAAAAGTATTTTCAAGTTTATCCACGGGGATTTTTTTCATTGGATTGGGGAACAAAGCAATTTAATATTCCGGAGCAATTTGAATGGCGTTCTAAGGAGAGTTTAGAAACGCCCCAAATCATTTTGCCGACAACCCAACAGCCTGTATCCGCACGACTTAGCGGCAGAGTGAAGGGTCCTTTCGACATTGTGTGTAGAGAAGGGCCGAAATTGTTCCGAACGTTCTACCACCCCAAAGCTGGATTTCGATCTTTCATGGATCCTACATGGCTGCCGAATATGGCGTTAATTAACAAAATCCAGAGATCGATAAAGAATTGTGTCAAAAGTTGTTTCAAGTGCAATCATGAAAAATCCATATTTCATAAAGTTGGCTCGAACGATGAAACATCATTTTGCAAATTACGCAAACGCAACAACTATATTATCACGGGAATCAATTTGTTAATCTTGTTATGAGAATAATTAACGATACATAAACAAGCTTTGATCGATGTTTAAATCGAGTCCCTAATTGAATTCACACTCAAACTCTTCGATCCATTTTAGAAACGACAAGTCATTCGACTTTGATTTCCGTTTCGTTTCTTTTCGTCTCTCTTCATGCCGAGAACAATTATTTCTAATTTCAAACGAGCCCGATGAACGTTTTAATTTGAACGTCTTTTCGAGTTCCTCAGCTTGAAATTTTTGAAATTTTCAATCGGATCCATGCAAGATAACACGTATCCGTAACGCAACTCACCTATCCTTGCTAGCTCTTCCATTATTCATGTTTAATATCACCAAGTATTTCAACCCCTCGAATTAAAGCAGCGGTGACGGCATCGACGGCTCCAGCAATATTCCAAAAAGTGTGTGCGACGACGTTAAACATAAATAGTAGAAATAACATTGAAATTGCTTCGTATATATTTTCTACGCCATACGTGCACGTATATACACATATATAGGTATATACATAAAAATATATAGATGCCGGAAAATCCTACAGCATTCTAAAAATTCACCTTTAAGAAATAAAGTAATAAACAAACTTTTAATATTATTTATTATTTACAAATAAATAGATCTTAAGACAAAAATATTTGGAAATAAATCACAATGATTTTAATCATAAAAACAAATAAATTAAAATAATAAACAAAGTATTTATTTCTATTTGTTTTTGTTTACAATGCAAACAGTCATATTTTTATTGACATGTTGAATTATCGTATATTTATATATCCTTTTCTATGAGAACCAAAAACACAACATGCATCATTGACTGTTTACGGTCATCTTAAACATAAATAAATATTGTGATACTCATCTTGCGTGTGGAATCTTAACGTAGGCTATTTGAAAATGTTAACATTTCAATTTTTGAATTTAGATTCCCTCTGTACAACTATTCTATAATGATGATACCAATGACGCATCAAATAATCCGTTCAGGATGTATAGATGTCAGAAGCAGACTGGTCTTGGTTCATAATTTTGATTCAATCTCCCTCTGGCTGGAAGTTGAACCACCCAACAAAAGTGCATACAGCAAACCGCAGCAGAATTTCTACTGGCGTCTACTTTCCACAATCCCAGGGATTTCTGACATTATAATAACGAAAAACTTATTCACATTAACTGAACAATGGTTTGCGCGTACACATCATACTTTATGGAAATTTGATTACCAAACAGTATTTTAATAGAGAAGAGTGTTCGAGTGTGATAATTAATCAGCAATGCGTCAACGGTTGTGCTGGCAACACGTAAAATTGTGTTGTTCTGGGAGAAATAAATTGAAGGAGTCAGTTCCAGGAGTGACTATCCCACAAAGTTGTGGAAACCGATGGTCTTTCATTTTATTTTGAGAACTAACGTGACATCAGAAAAGCACTTCAGCCATATTTCCGAGCGGCGGTTCATCGATCATAGTACTGGAAACGTTGCGTGTTCTCATTATCTTTAAGCTCGAACGGTGGTTTTATAATTTGACGGAGCAACTCATTTTATGGGAAGTCGAGGTCTAGAAAATACATGCAGGTTGATATTCAGAGTTCCAAAAATTAGATAATTAATCACACCAGCACTTTTTTCTCAGCATGGCTAATCCAAAAAAAAGTTTGTAACCTATACAGAATTGGAGAAAAGGGAACGACAGCACCATTCCTGTTCCTTTTAATGTCCAGCAGTGTCTTTGCAGGCCGTCAACTGACATCCGTCGTCCATTTTCAGACAGAAGATGGGTTCTAATAATTTGACGTCGACAATACGCGGTCGAAAAGGGCTAAAAGCTTCGAGCAAGTCGGATCGTTGACGACGGTGGTAGTTGCGATATAGGGATCGCTAGAGGGTGCGAGAGAGAGGGAAGATTGGTTCGATTTGAGGAAAGTAGGAGGATGATGGGAGAAGGACGGAGACGGGGGTAGGGGTGGTGGCAAGTGGAGTTGCCAGGGGGATCCGGGGGACGCGATGCACGGCTCTCGCTACAATCATTAATCACAGTCGCGTCACGACTGGCATCGCGCCGCCAGAGGTACCTTACTAAAGGTATAAAGCTTGCTACGAGAGACGGTTTCGCGAGGTTGAGGAGGCTCCTGTGCACACAGTACCCAGCTAGCTGGATCAAGAAGATTGCCGAGCTGATTCGTTCGGGATAAAACAATGAGACAAGACCATTATCATTCTCGCAAAAAGAACAGAACATGGACGCAGCGGAGAAATTCTTCGTGTGTCTTGGACAACTGTTCTATACATTTATTTAGAAATGAATTTTGAAATTTCTACAATATGGATTTATCTATGATGGTTACATAAGTTTTAAATGTCATGTTAAAACTTTTCCAAATTTTCAGCTTTTAAATATAAATTGGAATATTAAATACGATTTATTTTTATATAACTTATGAATTATATTAATATTTTTTACATTTTTATTAAAGAAAATAAGAAAAGGAATTGGTGGCATGGTTTATTGCAGGTTATGGAAGTTTTAAAAGTGTTCGTTATAAGAGCTTGTAACTAATAATTTGTACTATCAAAGTATGGTCTACAAGATATCATTAAATTTAATTTGATCATTAAGTCGTCTAGACTTGCAGACTATGTTTCTTTCATTATGAACTGGAGGTTTGGATGCCTCTGTTTTTAAGTGATGGTTTAGGAACACATTTGTAAATTCAATGTTTTTATTCCAGAAAATTAATTTTGCATTTTGAAAGGAATAACAATGCTTTACGACAAAATTTTGTAATAAGTATTTTTAAAATAAACAGGCATTTTATATATAGGAATAAAATCAAGAAAATAAAATATTTTTTT
>JABFQD010005484.1:0-10667 GCA_022817045.1 Psix sp. ZL-2020
TTAAACGAAAATTAAATTTTGAAGAAAAGAAACCCAAAATAATAAAGGTAGAAAAGGTGTATAAAAATTATGAAATTGTAAATGACTTCGATATTTTGGATATAACAAATGATGTATGTTTTGAGGAATAAATAAATAATACTGAACATAAATTGTCTTAATTTCTACAAAATTACCATTCCCTTTATTTTAAGTCTAATTCAGGATTAGAGGTTAATATTTGCGAAACAATATTATCCTCGACGTAACACTCTAATAAGACTACAATACCTTATTAGTACTTTTCACTTTTAGTAAGGCTTTTGAGAGATATTATTACGCACTCGTGTGTAAGAACCATTTTTTTGTACACTAAATCGTACGTAAAAAAGGCTTTTTCGCAGTAGCGTATAAAAACCTACATTGCTGCATTGCAAGCTACATTGCTACAATCCATGTTTCCTTGATAAAACACATTGTTTATCACACGGGTACTACACGTTTTTGTAACAAAATTTGTATCAAAATATTATTTCTGCAGCATTAGATGCCTTTCTAAAAATGAAGTATTTTTTAATTTTTGAATTTGAAGTATTTTTTGTCTAAATACTTAAGGTTTTATATTCAAATAGAACATTATAAATAATAGCCTATAAGAATCAAATATTTTGCTATGCTTGAAAAGTGAATATGAATTTTTAATGTAAACGGTCTCGATCGGGGGTAACATTCTATCTATATTGGAATTATTCATTTTGCAGAATTTCAAATATGAGTGAAATAAATTCTTCAGATTACGAATTATTTTAAATACTACTAACAATAGAGATAACATCGTATTTTAGGTATAGGAAAAATGTAGTATATTGCGACTCCTTCTTTTTCGTAATCATGGAAAAATAACTATAATTTTAAAAATTTTAAAAAATGAAAATAGGTTACGTTTAAGCTAGTGTTTGCAAAACTAATATTTCTGTCACAAATCTCATTTTAAATTTATATTGAAGAAAAGTTTTTATAATTAGAAATTTTATTGTCCTAGATCGGGTAATCTTAGTTTTTTGGGTCTGTGATTTGAAACATTTAGAATAAAAATTTGAAATGAATGAAATTATTATGTATAATAATACATTGAAAAAATCTTGATCATTTCGTATACAAAAATTAAAATAAAGATATCGTAAACTTCTAGATATCCATACTCCATAAAAACGTACAAATCGGACGTTTTAATTCAAAATTGTTTATGATCATTAAATCATAGAAATTAACTTTTAATTTGATTTCATACAATTCAAACTATAATAAAATTAAGTTTTAATTAATTTTACTTTATTTTGAAATACATTTTATTGATATGAATTTGCGTTATTGGGGAAGGGAGAAGAAAATAAAAGCATACAAATGTTCTCTACCCTTTTCATTGTCTACAAATTCAATTTCTTGATGAATTTTATTATCCGACTTAAAGTGTTACACGTCAATATGTCGTAAAATATTTATTATCTAAATAAATGTTTTAAATAAAAATTGATTATTTTTAATTTTATTAAATTTAGTCGTAGTTAATACCTTGCAATCACTAATATAATTGCTTATGTCTATTAGAGAGCTTTCGTGGGACGAAACAATTTTCAATTTTACACTTCTAATTTTTATTGAAAAATATATATAATTATATAAAATATATATAATTATTGTATGCAGATGTATTAAATATAAAACAATTTATAAAATTTACACTTACAAAAATACTCAAAGTGCTACAAAATTAGTAAAATTAAATTTTGTCCTACATTTGTTTAAGTAACACAAATGAGTTGATTTGCGACATGTTACGAGATTTGTATCTTCAGAACAAACATATTCAATCATGTGCATGACAGTATCCATTTACTTAAGTATAAAGAAAGTGCTAGATGGTCGACTGCTCGTTCTCTTAAAATTGTGGTACGTGCATTATTGCGATAATATTGATTTATCAAATTTCTTTAAGTGAACTGACATGAAAAAACCAGAGAGCTGAAGCGCAAATTTCTCAAAAGGGCAGTTCATACTTTCGGCAAAATACTAAGATTCTACAGCTTTTAATGTGTCAGGAATATTTTTAAATCTGATTTTTATTCATGATTTATTGCGAAAGTAGAAGAAAAAGTTAGTTTGATGGTTTATGGACATAATTCAAAATGAATACAAAAAACTAATCGACGTTAAAGCTGAATAAAAGATGTCACCAAACATTAAATTTGAATAAAAAATGATTTGACGAAAATCATTTCCTTGTAGAATTCGGAGCACGAGTCAATGCGAGTAATTTATCTGATGTACTCATACACGAAATCTCATTTTAAGAGATGATTTCATTAAACTTGCAGTTGCAATATAAAAGATATGTTCATAGCATCTTCGTCATGCATCAGCTTTTGGGAAATTTAATTTTACAGGTTGAAAAAATGCGGGAAACGAAAAACAACCTGGCACGTATTATACGAGTGTCAGGCGAATCGAATAGAGTAGATATGCGTGTCGAATAACAAATGCACCATCAATCGTACAAAACGATAGAAAGTGCATAGTATATATTCGTTTATGTATAAATATATGTAATATTTTACAGACACACCAACGCACATGTGCGACGAGAAAAATATATCATTCAAATACGCACGTGAAAACTTTATTTGGGATAAAGCAGTTAGTGTCGCGGCCATTCGTTGGTTGAAGAGAGATATTTTATCGTTGACATGACGGCCGAATTTTACATTTTTATTTAAATGTATTGCAATCTAACATTTTCCGCTATGCTTTTTGATTTGTTTTGTAATAGAAGACAGAAGATGTCAACATTTATTTATTTCCAGCTAATTGAAATTGATTTTCTCGCAATTTTATCTATTCTACAATTAACCTTCAATGTTACGTTTGTAAAAATAAAAAAACATGTCTGATGTTTTTATCCTTCCTATTCTTTTTCATTTAGAATTATTTTTAATGTGTACAAAGAGATGTATATAAAATCAGATATTTATAGATATCTGGTTAAAATGAGGATCAAAATATTTAAAATAAAATTACTATAAATAATACAATTACAGATTTTAGTATATTTTATTTATTATAAAGACATTCTGAAAACTTATTATCTTAAAAATAAATTTAATCTTTGTTCATGGTTTTTGAAATATATTTTATGCTAGCAAACTAATATTATAGCAAGCTTTATGTGTAAATTTGCAAGTGATTTGTGAAATATAGTATTATAATATGTGTATTTTTAGTAACATAATTATAATTATATAAACGTAGCAATGAAGCGCATATAAATACAGTTTTACTTTTAGTTTCATTTATGCATAATTATTTTTGTAATGTTGATTCCCATACAGTGTAATTTACATGATGTAATTTTACATTCATTTCTTTGATGCATTTAAAATAAATAATGTGGGAAGTAATTCTTAGTTATATTGAAATTTTTTTAACCATCAAAGTCGAATAAAACTTGTTGCACAGAATTCTCAAACGAACGGTAATATAAACGATCGTATGTTTATTTCGATTATTAAAATAATAAACAAAAGTGGAAAAAATCGCATATTCGCAGACAAAATATTAATAATTGAAATTTGACAAGAAATTCTTAACATAGTACATGTAACGAATTTACTACTGTCATCAAAAACTGTAGAAACAGCACAATCGATTGTCGGACAGATATTAAAAATGTTTGCTTAAATGTTAAGGCATTTTGCATTTTTGTACAGATATAAAAATATAAAATCTAAAGTTCTCACATAAAAATATGTCTTGATCAAGGCCAATTGTAAGTGAAATATCTACTACTGGATTAAAAAAATTTCTGCTCTTATTAATTTTGATGCGAGAGAAGTTGTCTTAACGACCTTAATGCTTGGCACATTTCAGAAAAGTGCAATCTTTAAAATGTTTATGCTAAGAGCACAGGCTCTTACGTATTAAGTGGCAGTTTCCACGTTTGTCATATTATTTAATGGTATTTTAGTAGCGATGAAAGTTTCGAGTTACGTTTTTTTGCAACTTTCACGATGTACAAACTTATTAAAAGTTTCGAACTCGTATATTGACGTATTTTTGTAAATAAACTTCTTAGTTGTTTTAAAGAGAGTTCTCGCAAAGCGAAAGTTCTTTTTTTGTAGCGTCGAGTAATTAAAAATGGCGCTTTCAACTATTTTTTGATGTCCATCTTCATAGCTGTATTCGGACGTAAATTTAAGTGTCTTAAGTTAAATTAAGAAAAATTCCTGCGACGAGGTATTTTTTACGATTATTTCGCATGAAAGAGAAAACTAGATTAGCGTTGATTTCGTGTATGATAAATGAAAAACGGTAACACGAGATTGAATGTTAATAACAATATTATTATTCTGATGTCTTGCAGCTTTCATTTTAACTGCGTTTCAGTAATTATATCTTTTCATATGAACTAAATATGAATTTTAGTCGTTTCAGCTTTCATAAGTTAATTTTGAGAGCCATGCGTTATAAAAATTTGTATGTAGAAAATAATTATCATCAATTATGATACATTAAAAGCAGATGTACATTTAAATTGGGTGCTACAATTATTAAGTAGTCGTCATTTTCAGCTCAAGAGTCATATTATCAGTAGGAAAAACTGTAACTCTGTTAATGATGCAAGACGTATAAAGAAAAAAGACTGAGTTTAAATGGCTTCATTGAGCCATGGTTGTTGGGAAAGTTGAAATATTGACATTTGATCCCTTCAACGTTTCCATTCATTGGAAGATGCAACTGCGAGCTTCCACGTCGTTGTTGCGATTTACCCAACCAACACTGCTGGCTTGAATGCACGTAAATCGCCGTCAAACGTAAATTATTCTAAAGCGGATATAGTTCTCCTCTTTGCACGAATAACTTCAAGTCTGTGTTACATGTCTCATAGTTTACATTCGTTTCTTGTTAAAGCGATTTAATTGCTAACCTTGTCTACGTCCTATTCAATCCCTAAGATCTAACGACTATTCGAATTTTAATGATGCTTAATTAGAACTCAAGTATCCAATGAATTATAAAATTATAAATATCATATTTGTCTTATATAAGGGCACTGATATATTTCAAAGAACAGCTGCGTTGTTTTGGTAAAAATCTTAAAAATATAAATCCATATTATGAATTCATGTATGAATAATTTATACATGATTTGTTTATACCATATAAAAAACCTATGTTACGTTTTTTGTTTTTATAATTATGTCATTTCAAATGAAACGGATACAATAATTTGAAATAATTTAAACACATAAAACTTTAATAAATTGAAATTTTTTTTTAAGATTATGAGCTGGTTAATGTAGTTTTCTAATAAGATGATCAGCGAAATTATTCTAAATGATTTCAACGGATTTTCGTTTACGTGATCAAAAAATTGTTATAAAAATTGTTTTGTGTAATTGCATATTAAATTCAGTGTATTACTTTGACAAAATCACAAATGGAATGAAAGAATGTAATGCAGATGAGTTTTCATGTATAAATACAATCAAAAAAATTTTATTTAGTCTATATGAATATGGAATTCTTGAAAAGAAACTGTTTAATAGTACAGGTTTAAAAAAGTACAAATTTGATGAAAATATGTAATTTTTTCTTAAAGAATTTTTTACGCATCAAACATAGTTAAAAAGTATTAAGAATGTTCAATATGTAAATTAAAAATATGGAATTTAACGTAGACTATTATATTTATATGTTTAATTATTATTGTTATTCTTAAACAATAATAAAAATTGTTTAAGACAATTAATTGTTTAAAACAACAAACGTGTTATTATACATTACAATATATTATGATTAATTGTTTAAAACAACAAATGTGTTATTATACATTACAATATATTAAGATATAATGTTTTTTATAGTAATTTTACGGTTACTTTATTGATCTCTAAATTATAGTATTCAATAGAATTTTCAGAGACAAAGTATAACAATCATGTGGCATAATTGCATTCAGGTGCTATAGAAAGTTTGATCACTGTTATTTTGTACGAAAAATGAATTTTGCAAGTTACACGTTTATTTGATGCAAAAAAGTCAGATAAAAGCTTGTGATAAAATTTGAATGAAATTTGCTGGTTTTAGTGTGTTTATAACCACATTATTTGCACCTTTAAATAAAGGTAAATATAAGATTTAATAAGAGAGAAAAATATATATAGTATTAACGAAATAATTTCACAACGAAATTGCATAAATAAAATTGAATAAATATTTATTACCAAAGATGTTTTAAATAAATTTTATTTCATAGCTAACCAAATAAATTGTAGAAGCTTGAAATTTACCTTCATTTTTCAATCATATCTCAGGATTTAGAAACAAACTTAAACAAAATCTGTTCCATCAAATTCAAGGAATCCTTTTAATACCGTTGTAGAGCTAGGCATGATATCATGATGAGCACTTCGTTTTTTTGTTTTTTATTTTGCAAAAACAGCGTTAACGAAAAGGTAAGCTGTTAGAACTCGTAAACTAGTTCTATCTAACATGATTTCCCACGAGGCGTCGATATGGCACTTAACTTGATCGTCAAGATGATTTTGTCGAGCTGATTACACAATCACATATAATCTGGGCTCTTTGTGCAAATATCTACTTTTTCTAGATATCCTACTGTATTTTTGTTGATTCAACATTCGTTGAAGTAGATGCTTATCTGTTCATGTTGATTAGTTGCAAACTAACTGAAACTATTTTGTGTATTTCAAATCAAAGCATTATTTATTTTGCAATTAAATTTTTCTCAAATTGTCCTAATTAAACAAAAGATTATTATTATTAATTTTAATTTATAAATATAACTATTCTACTCATCTTGAGTTCCCGGCTCAAATCACAATAATTATATTATCGACTTCAGCATAACATGTAATTCAAAATGAAGGAATTTAACAATCAGCTACTTTCCTGTTAGTTGTTAATAACGAGAATGTTCCGTATCTTAGCAGCTAAATATGCAAATTTGACGATATAAGATTTTGCGAGTTCTAATTCGTTTTCTTGATCTAAGGTAAAACTGTATTACTGCGGGAGATTTAGAAAGTGTATGTTCGTCGTTTTGCAATGACTGTTTCATGTCAGGGGCCAACGTCAACAATAATGAACAGACAAAGCAATTCGTTGAATGTGGAAGCAGTTGAATTCTATTCTGATTGTTAAGCATAGAAAGGAACGAAGGTATGGATAGCATGGAAACAAGATGACGAATATATATAAGTTAGAACGTTACGAAGAGAATGTGGAAGAGAATGGCATCGTCAGTCTTTACTAAGTATTCCGTGTGTCTGAAAGCACTTCGAGCTCTACTACTGTCAGAATTTTAGTGTCACGTCAAATAAGTTATGTGCCACTTAACTTCATTTATTCAAATTACCTATAGTAGTTGTTCATAGATTATATGCATTATTCTTTGTTGGCAAAAATTAGGTAGAAGGCGTGTTTATCTATAAGTTTGTTATACATTTACAACGTTATGCACTTTTCGATTGTTTTAGTTTTCAATTCACGAAACCTTTATTGTTTGTAATTATTCTTCTCGTTCGCATTATTTTAAATTAACGAGTTTCATTTCACCATCCAATTTTGCGGTATCAAAGGTTGTTTAAAATTGCTCGCGGGGAAATAAGTGTTTGAATCTTCTATGATGGAAAGTTTAAATCACTTGGTCAACTAAATCGAATAGGAAGATTCAAATTAAGACAATTTCCGGAATATATTGAAGCTCTTCAAAATTCTTGTCAATGAGTTTATTTCTATTATTTTTTTATGATAAATATTCAGTATTCTCAATTAAAATCCTCAATAAATGTCATAAACAAAGACTACAGCTTTAAAAAACCTATGATTAACCTTGAAATATGAACATAGAGCTAAAGTTTGACTTAAGTTAAACTGTGGCTAACTAAAAAAATTGAGAGACTTAGAATTTGAATTAAGGAACTCTAGAAACATTGAAAATATTAGTTAGATTAATTGTTGGTAGAACGGTGGAACCAATTTTTCAAATAATATTTTTGTAAATGTTACCTCGAGCGAATGTCCTTACGCTGAAGTTATTCTTTGTTTTATTTCTGACTAATCAAACTTATTAGACCTTTCATTCTAATTTGTTAGTTCAAACTTCTACTAATATTCGACTCAACTCAAATTGGAAGGTTTGCTGAGCTTTATTAAAGCTTTAACCTTTGTTTTTTATCTATGTTTGAATAGTATTATATATGTTCCCGATAATTTATATGTTAGAATAAGAAATTATTGCCATTAAGGGAACTTAAATAATTGTTAAACATTGACGTTTCGAAATTAGTGTTTTTTATCATTATTCTGTGAAAAATTCAGTGAAACCTCTAGCTAATATCTAACTGAATACTTAATTTAAAATTTGTCAAATTTTTTTAAAAAAGTTAGCCATTATATTTTACCGTCATTATGTTAAAATTTTGTGCAAAGATTATTTCAAGTTTTGAAAAAAAATATTTACAAGGAGTTACATTTTGAACTTAAGCCACATTAGCTAACATTTAACTATGAACATAAAGAACATGGTTAGTTGGCTAAAAATAAAAATGATGAATCATTCATTATTTCTGAATGGATTTTTATGTGAATTCAAGAGGCAAATTAAAATATAAGATTTTATGATGATGATTTAGAATGATTTGTATTTGATCATTGAAATATTAAAGTGAAAAAAACACATTTGTTGCACATGTTTGAATCTAGCATGAACATATTATGAATTTGTTTTTTTTTTGTTCGAATATTGTATACACTGTGTCCTTTATATGTATAGTAGACTGAAACAAATCGATAGGCTCGTGGGACGGTTACGCCCGAGGATATTAATTTTGCGGATTTACGATACGAGCTCTCTTTTAAAGTAATGAAATATTCAACGCAGAAGAGTAAATCATCATTTTGGGGTTTGCGTGTGAAATTTGGTGAAGCGGAAACCGCGTTAGACACTCCGCATGACAATTTTATGAAGCTAAATTAGTAGTCTCGGTTGTGTCACGTGTCATGTTATAACAGAGTAATACAAAGACCCAGATATATTTTGACATCTGCAATACAGACAGTTGATCTCAGATATCTCATGATATTAGATTTTGGATTTCTACTTAATACGGATGAAGCTTGCCTAAAATTATGTTTTATTTTGTATGTTTTCTATTTAATAAATTATATTCAACTATATGTTAACATTTTTTTTAAGTAAATTGAGTATAGGATTTGTCTTTTAAAACTATGTTTAATGATCGACTTTCATAAACAAAAACCATTTAACCTATGAATGTGATATTTGAACTGCTATTTATATGTATGATACAGTCTTCATTGATGCAAATTGAGTATCACATACATATTAGATTCCAATAAAAAAATCATTTGATAATAATATGTATCATATGATATAATATGTTGGCACTGAAGTGCCAACTATGGTAGGTTTATGCAGAATACATAAACTTTTCTTATCCAAGTTATAAGAATATTATCTAATCTAAAATAAATATAATTATTTAATATTAGATTAATTATAAGCGTTCAAAATATTCTCTCTATCGTTAGATTTAAAAAAAATTGGATATTTTTTTGACTGTTTTAAAAAATTGGCACTTCGTTAATAGATTCTATTTAACAGTCAACATATTCAGGTAGATGAAAATAGAATTAGCTCTTTTCAGTTGAACTTTTATAACTTAATGTTATTTATCACAGAGGAGTGAGAACACTTTAGACTGGAAATCATTTTCGTCTCACGTTTTATAGTTGACCTTTCTACTATTCCATATGCTTGTATGTTGAGATAGACAGAGTTAAACTAGCGTAAGTGAAAAGACGAAGAAAAGAGATATTACAGCAAACAAAAGGCTTTGTACTATTTTGTACTGCTAAAAAAGCATCATATGCAGCGTATTCGGGAAAACAAATGTTAGCTCATATGATCGCAGCACCTAGCTTTAACAGCTCCTGTTCTAAACTTTACACACATAGACAATTATTCACTTTGCGATGAACAATCATTATAACCAGTTTGTTGACAGCCGCATCCTGGTCTATAAGACATACCTTAAAAACTTTTAATGAGAGTAAATTTAGAGAAATTTTGCATTTAAATTCGGTTATATAATTTAAGCAATTTATAATTACGTATTGTAAATTGATAACGTGTTTATGTTTTGTTTATTTCTGAAAGATAATTTTGACAGATTAACAATAAAAATGTAAATAATTATTAAAGGAAATCTTTTTTAATTTTAAATGACACAAAAGATTATATATACTGAAATAAATGAAAATTTATATTATAAACTTTTTTAGACAATTTTTCTTAATTTCGTATCCTGTTAAGATTTCTGTTTATAGGGTAGATAGCTTTTCTGACAAACTGAAATGTGTTGTGTAGATAACCAGTCATATTATTTAACTTAGGTAAAAAATGTAAATGTTTACTTAATTAGAGACAAATGATTGTTAAATGACAAAAATGATTGTTAACAATTATTGAATTGATCAATATAATGCAATATTTCAATTATTACTTATTCTAAAAGTTTCTCTGAATACTATTCTTATTCATTTTGAATAATTTTGTTAATCAAAATTATTCAAAATGTTAAGTA
>JABFQD010005485.1:0-10666 GCA_022817045.1 Psix sp. ZL-2020
TCCCGATAAAATTGATAGAGATTTAAACAAAAACTTTAAATCAGTTTGCCTGTTCATTATATATATATATTGGAATACTTTTGAAATATAAAATTAAGATCACAAAAACTGAACAAAAAATATAAAATTTATAATGATGAATGAAAAATAGCATCAAGTGCAGTTCTTTTCATTACTGAAGAAAAAAAATTGCATTTGCATAATCTAGATTTTATTTTTCATTTCTTTAAATGTGTAGCAACTAATAATTACAGTATAGTAAATTGTAGAAATTTGTTTGCTATACGAATTATTATGTCCGAATACCGAAAAAATTATGAAAACGCGATAAGAAATAACACTTAACTTTATTTAGTTCTATTAGTAAAAATATTTTAGTTAATAAAATTGAATTACATTCATAAATTCAAATATGAATATAAGAATGGTTTTATTGAAATAACATCAAATTATATTTATCTGATTTATATTGTTTGAATAAGATTTCATATATTAATTGACTTTAAGAATATAACTTCAATTAGCTTGAGTGTTTTAATTAAAAAAAATTATGCTTGTTATGTTAATGAAATTACATTCCTCGCTCTTCAGAGCATTCATTTAGTGATGTATTTAACATTACATTTCTGTAGTAATAATTTCAATCGAGTATTATTATGTATTTTCTCAAGTACACGAATATCTTTTTGAAATTTGTAATTTTATCATAAGTGTTTTTATCGAGATATACAATTGTCGTTCAATTATTTATTTATAAATTCAGCGAGCCATTTATGAATTTTATTGGTTCGTTTTACCATTATTATTCCATTGTTTATATTCCTAGTCAATCTTCTTCATTACATTGTGAACAATTTGTTCCGAATGAATATTGGGAATTTACATTCCGCCGAGGAATTAATCGATGGCAGGACTAAGATTAGAACAGCTGGATATATTGAAAGTTTTATCAGTCGAGTGCTCGTCTCTTATCAATTGGTAATATTTCCCATCCAATTTTATTGGGTTTTTGGGTTGAAGCTTCAAATACTCGGGTACCTGAGATATAAAGTTTTGCTCCTTAATATTCAGTTTTTATGAATTTAATGTACAAGACGTCAGGTTGATGAGCCCACGGCGCAACATCTACTGTCGAATTAATTCCGCCTAAATTGTCGTGCTGATAAGTCTCAATTTACAATTCTAATGCAACTCGTGAACTTGCAGTAAGATGTCGACCAAGCATTTTGTAATTTGTTAATTATCGCCACATGAGCGTACTTAACTTAATTTGTATGTTTTTCGTGCACAGGTGGCATCTCATGCTTCGGGCTACCAAAGGAGGATTCATACATCGTGGTGATTTGTATATGCAAGCTTGGCAGCTGCAAAGTGAATCGCGCCAAAGGACGCATCAGCATAACCTTTGCCTCTTGGTAAGTGAATAATTATGCTACAGATGACATTTCGTATGTTTGTTTCCGAGTTTTTCATTTTCGCACTTCCGCTTTTAATATGTTATTTAACGTTTAATATGTTAAGTTCAGAACGTTACAACTTCATTTTACTCATTTCATATAACGCCAGGAAAATCCTTTTTGTTTGTAATTTGTCACATAAAATAGATTGGATTATTACTTTATTGATTGTTTGGCAATTTTTTATTGCAGCATATGAAACATTTCCTTTTCCCGGAAATATATATAAAAACATTTCTAACTTGCCAGTTGACATCTCATATCAAAACTAATACAGCTAACAAAAACTGCTGTAAGAACCGTTGTCGGAATTTCGGCACAGTCGACATAGCAATCTCCTAAAAAACATCTGGCCTTTGTTGCAGTAGTATGATTCATCAAAGACATCTTTTTATATAAGAAAACTGTCTGTCCTTCTTAAGTAACTACATAGTTGCAAGTAAATTAAGCGTGAATTTAAGGTTATTCATCTGATTGAGTCATCTTCGTGTAGTTCTCTACTTATTTCTTATACTTCTTCGATGACTCTGTTAAACAACTTTTTACTTGTTTTGCACACCAAGAAACTATCAGTCAATTAACAGCAAACTTTTAGCCGGCATTTTCGTTAATTGATATTATTGAGAGTAAGTTAGTGAACCTCATACCATCTATCTTATCTAATGTCTCAGGTTTCTATTAGAATCCAGTTCATTGCTATTGAAGGAATCTATTCTTAAACTTTCTGCCAGATCTATACCATCTAAAAACAATCCTGAGTTATTTAATTATCATTTAATAATAATATTTTAGTATACATTTAGGTAACGAAAATCATTGAGTTGATTATAAAATATCCTGTAGTGTCCCTATTTTTTATTTCTTTTTATTTTACTTCAAGGAGCTTAATTTTGAAAAAACTTTTTTTTGCATGGATTTACTAGTTGCTATAAATTTCAGTGCTTCATAAAAATGGAAACTCCAGCATGCTCTCAATTCAAATACGAGATTCATTTTTAATTCCAGATGTGGCAAGTCCATTACACCTTTATGTAAACAGTTAACTTAAGATTCAGCAATGTAGTTTGTATTACCTGAGGCGTTTGACATAGAGCTTGCTTCCTGAAAAGCACATCTTATTTGAGTTAAAATTTTTGGAAAAGAAATATTAAAACTTGTTAAAAGACATTTTTATTAATTTCTGACGCTGAAAATAAACTTACCGCAGTTTTTACAATTCTTTGACTGTTACCGCAAATTCTGTTTTTTTCATTTGTTAATTTTCCTGTGCCGTTGTTATTGTAAGATTATATGTGTGTACTTTTTTTGATTTATTTATCATGTTTAATTTTTATTTCAAAACAAAAAATATTATGTTATTAGGAATATACTTTACAAAAATTATTTTAATTTTTTTATACCATGAATTTTATTGTTCAAAATCAAGTACGAAGTTGTCATTGAATAAAAAATTACATCTATTATTTTCTTAATGTTTAAGTCTTGCCATAAAAATATCATATTAAAGTAGGAACAAAATACTAGTTCAAGATAAGTTCGAACTCATATCATCTCAAGACTAGTAATTTTATTTTCGTAATAGATCATAAAAACGACGAATTTACATTAGAAAAGAAAAGTCAATGTATTCAAGAATGTAGTCATTGATCTCCAACATATCATAGCGATATGCATAAACGAATGAATATATCTTATACAATTTGAGATATTACGATTATTATGCACAATGGAAGTATCAAAACTACTTTGTTTTCGAATTGTACTCCAGTTATAATTCATATTCTGGGATCTACTTTTATTTATGCTTGCAATTATTCATACACAACTCGTTATAATGTAATTGTTACAATTACAAAGTCTAATTGTAATTTACGTATTACTCTAAGTAGACCATTGAATAATTATCATTTCATTGGACTTGAATATACACTTGCATAACTTTCGGTATTAACTAATGTTTATCTTTTCCAGGATTGCAAACTATATTTATGAACATTATTCCCACTGAAAAAACCAATATATTGAATTTTACAAAAAGCTTAACATAAAACGTCTAACCTTCCCTGGATTTTGATTTTACAAATAATTTAAAAATGATAAATATTCCCAACTGAAAAAATTAATTTAACCAATGACCTATAAGAATCAAATTTGTACGAGAAGTATAGCGAAACATATTTGTTTGACAGGACTCTGGTTGCTCAGCGTCGCAATTGGCCAGCGTATCAGTGCAGCTCGAGCAAGATAACAACAAGTCAGAACAATTGGCGAGGGCGCCTCGCTGCACTGTCCGGACGTGTCGTCAACTGAGAAAAAGCAAAGCTCGAGTAACAGCATCGACTTTGCTCGTTCAAAATCTTTTAGAAAGTCTCTAATCCTTTCTGAGATCACTCTTCACCAACTTATTTACTCTTATCCCAGCGAAGTTGCGCGTCTACTATTTTCATCTTATCGATTAAACAGAATCTTGCGTCACGTTGTTTATCATTCGGCCGAAATTTTATACTGCGCTTTGTATTCTTCATGACTTCGTGAGCTTGCGAGTTTTACACTTGAGCTATTTTCTTATTTTATGACCGTGATAACAGACAAATCGGACAACTGGAAATAACTGAGATGGACAAGTTACAGCTAAAAATATTTCCTTTTAATGAAAGAATGTCATAAGAATTATCTTTTATTTATGCTTACAAAAGACTGCTATTTCATTTTTGATTACACAATGTAGAAGAAACAATTGGTGAATCAATTTGATTAAATTTCATTGCAATAATAAGAATTGTTATTGATCTTTTGAATTTTGTATCAACCAGTTTTTATCATTGGAATGAATGCTGTTGTCAATGACAATATAGTTGTTATCGATTTCATTGCACGATTATGGATTTTTAATGCTTCGAAATTTTCATTAGCACAGATAATTTAAGAATGTAATTTTCTTGCCAACGAAGAATTACGCTAAAAATAGTTTTATCTTCTTCCACTTAAAAGTTTGTTTTACATAGAAATTTAATCGACAAGAATGCAATTAATGGAAAATCGTAGCGCGAGTTATTCTATTCAATTTAGCAAGATTGTCGAACTGGATGAGGACGAGTTGCAAGTTTGCGACTAGATGATGACGCTCGAACTACTTATGAACATTTTTGATTGTCGGCAGATTCGGAAACAAAGCAATAGATTTGTAGCAAAAAAGTCTGTAAATACACAGCTTCCGGAAATAGCTGGTCGACAATAACCAATGTTTATCTTTGATGATTTCCTCATATTGGAGGTGATTAATTTTTAAATCATCTATAAGAGACTTTTATTAAATATTTATCGTTTTACAAATATCTCGTGATGTCCTGCAAAAGTAAACGATGTTATTGACAATGTAACTAAGTGATTTCCAATTATTAAAAATTGATAGCGGAAGGTGTAAATAAAGAGACCGAATAAATGGGTCATTCCGTAATCAACATTGACTCTTTACGAACTCAGCTTCGACGATACTCGTTTGATAAGTCGGTATTGCCGCCGGCAACTGTAATCATAAACTGTGTTTCGTATTAAGTAAAACTTTCGATAAATTCTCGCAAAACGGCATCGTAATCATTTGAAAATGGCCATTTATTACATAATTATCTGAATATATACTTGCTTTCAGTGGCGAACCTTGACTTGTGTTCAGGTTAATTAAACGAATAAAAATACTCTTGTGTAAATATTTTCAGTCGCTTTGCTTGCATTCATAGAAAAAAAACGATCTTAACTCGGAGGCCAGGGTTGCAAAGAGTTTTCATTTATTGAATAAGTGTCGTCGAGTTCCATGTATCGCAGATATCTTTCTCGCCGTAATGAAAAATTGTAATTCATGAATATATATTTGTTCCTACGTAAACACTGATGAAAACTACACGTGTAAAAAGAAGACACAATTTTTGTCAAAACGTTGAAACAGAGGACAACAAACGGTCACAGAAAATGTAACACAGACTGTGTTATGTAAACAAACACACTATAAACAAAAATGACTTTGTATTGTACACTTGATTCAAGTAATGTTTTCTTCAGTTCCAAAGCTGAATTAAATTTGTAAATAGCAATCGAGAAAATTCAAATATTTTTCAGTGTATCTCCATTGAGGGCGTGATGTGATTTTGAATGGCTGCATATGGATTCTTAGGTAACACGAATAATTGGACGGCAACGTTAAACTATACAGTCTCGTTATTTGTGTTATCACGAGTAATACCGTGATTAAGAACTGTTGCGTTATATTTAGACAAAGTTATCACATGTACATATATTTTTCTTAATGGAAAACAATTTATATCCTCATTATCCTATAACATTTGATAAAATTCTGACGTATGGTAACACGGAATAGCATGTTACCCGGAAGTTAACACCTGTACATCATATACAATCAAAAAATAATTGCGTTGGATTTTCTACGATCTGACGCATGCGAACTGACAAAGATTACATATAAATTTGTTTGGACTTATTAGAGTTCAGTCAATTCAACGAAATTGTTTTTTGAACACGAAATATCGTTTTAGAATGAAGCGTCATCTGCGTTGACTTTCAGGAATTGATATGCTAATGTTCAGGGTTTATTTTTCACACGGTGCATGAAGTGTAATTATAAAAATCATTATTTTAAGCAATTCGCGTAAATTTGTAATGTTAAGTCACAATAAATAATGATAAAATCGAAGAGTTCTGGCTATTGTAAAACAGTATTTACCGTGCGAAGCTGATTTCATTTGTTCGTTAGTGTCGACGTTCGAAGTTTCATTTGTTCCAATTTTTTTACATTCACATTTTTTATTCGATGCAAATCTTGGCAAATACAGAGTTTCTTTTGCATTTGAATATTACGTTCTTATACCTAGATGTAAATAAGGTGCCAAGATTAAAGGTATGTTTGTATTATATGACTAACGTACACAGACACAGGGTAGAAGTTGGGGTGAAAACATTTTGTAACTTTTGCGTAACGTTACTTTTGGATTTGATCATTTGGCAGTAATAATAAAGTGGTATCATCAAAAATAATTCTTACTATGCGTTTAATTTATAATGTCACCATACCTTCCTTCACAAGTAAGTAGACAATGATTAAAGTATTAATTTTAGTTGAACAGCACGATTCGAGAAGTGCCATTTGCGTTGTATGTAATTGTATAATCATCCTCTGTAAACTTCAGTCAGAACGTTACAAATGTATTATGTTCTCTTGAATTATAAATACGAGCTTCAATTCCATTGTTCGAGCAAAAAACTATTGCACACTAAAATGTCGTGTTATTGTCGCTTATTTTGTTCGTATTCGGTGTATGTCACAGTCTACAGTATGTTATGAATCTACGCAGGTAGTCATTCTTGCCTAAAGTGTCTGTACAACATAATGTTCCATTCAAAAAGAGCGTACTTTCTTCTTTGGAAATAATGGAGTTCGCCGCAATGCAGAATTTCGGTCTTACGGTAAGTGTCGCGTCACATAATTGCCGCGGCTGAGTTAGGGCCATGACAATGGTAATTCAGGTCCTAGAGCTTAATTCACGCTGTTCAAGTTGAAGCATTACGTTGACCATCGCATTATAGTGAATGCATTTATTTAGCTGGTTATCTACGTATCACGTAATTTCAATGCTAACATTGCGAATAAAATTAGCAATTACCCCTGATTCAAGGTAACAGCATAATTTATACTACTTTTGAATTATTATTAGTAAGAAGAGGCAACTTTTAATTGGCATGATCGTACCATTTTTCTAAGCTCTTCATTAAAACTTTGTGTATTTTAGCAATCAAAAATTATAATGACAATGAAATGGATGATTGGTAACAAGTAAACTCAAGAGCCGTCGTTTTAGAATTGATTTTCTGGGGTTGCTCGGTGGCAATGACTGAATGGGCTCGCGTGAGAAGTTATCTATTTCGAAGCTTTGAAAGGAAAATTGTTTGAAGATTGCAATACCAGTTGAGTGAACAGCTGTTCAGAGTTGTTATGTAACCTCAATCCCCGACCACTCAAACATTGCAGTCAAAGGAACTATTAAGCCAAGCTGTCCTAACCGGACTGTTGACACTTTCTTATGATTAATACCAAGGGAACAAGTTTAGATAACGTCATGTCAATAAATGTCAGAAGTTACAACATTTAGTCCCAGACAATTGATTGTATAGATATATTATATTAAATAAAAGTAAATTCTTTAATTTCTATCAGCATGCTTCGAAAACTTTCACAATTAAATTTCAACTGAAACTATATAAAACTTTATGTTTACTCGTAATAAACAGTTTCCATAACATGTACTGCATAAAAGACTATTGGTGCCGAGCTAATGCTCGGAATGTTCCGAATTTTAGAAATTCACGGAGTCTGGCTTTGTCATAGATACATTTTGAGAAAATCAGACGCATAGAGACAAAAGAGAACGTTTGGCCATGAGCTCCACAGAGAGTTGAAATTTGATTCCTGTGTCTTGAAATTCATTTTTGCGTAACGTACGTTTTCATCAAAAAGAGCTTTTTTGACTTTGTAATACGTTTTTCCCTTGATGCTCAATGTATTTCATTGTTTGCTTTTTTTGAAACTGCATGAAATGTAAAAAGTGCTTGATGAATATCCCGGGATTGTAATTAGTCAATAAAATATAACATGACTAATTATTGATAAAATTCGATTATCTAAATTAGTCGAACATTTTAATCAATTCATTTTGCCTTCTCTTTATGAAGCAAATCTTCGCAGTTATGAATTTCCTTAAAATAGGATCATCTTTTTTTTATTGAATTTACGAGAATGGTAATTGAATTGTCTTTAATTAAGTAAGAGTAATTGGAAACACGGTCATAAGTAAGGTCATAAGTAATGAGAAGGTAAACTATCTGTGACTTCGTCTACTGAAATGACGAATTACTGTGGACCAAAGCTGGTTCGAGATATAATAGATTTAATAATCATGTAAATTATTCTCTGAGGCAGGATAAGGTTTTGTTGAAAAACAAATATTGAAATGAGTTACGCTTGTGATGTAGAGCTGAATCGCCGATTTCATTGAACTTGCGATTCCGTTATTTGACCTAATAACTATAAACGTTTGTTTGTTAATGTATTCAGTGAATTAACGGAATTTCGTTTAATAGAAAGTATTTATTATAGTTATGATTTTAGGAGCATTTGTTGGAATAATATTGGCTTTCATTTTACAAAATATATTCGAACAAATTATATTGATAATATTTCAGCGAAGTTCATACTTTATTATGATTAGTTTTCGATAAATATTCATACTTAAAATAAGGTGTCTTGAAATTAACTAGTCTAGTAATAATAAATAATTGATAATTATTTAAGTGATGAAAATCGAAGCATATTCAAATATTGTTAAAGTGTAGGCAGACATTTATTGTATTAAATATTACGATTAATTTTCATTCGTAATTGTACTCTGATAAATTTTAATAATAATAAAAAACCTTGAATATGAAATACAAAACTAAGTTACTTTGAAATTCTAATAGCTAAATTATTCAAATAAAATTTAGGAATTAAAAGAAACGAATAGTTTATTTGAATGATAAAATGAAAATAGAAATTTAAAATACAACCTAATAACGTTACCAAAGACTCAAAATTGCTCTACCATTGAATTATAAAGTAGCAACGGATAAAAATATTATTAAAATTGAATTCATATAGCAATAAAAAAATTTATAGGAAACTGAATACTAAAAATTATGAAGCGTCTTATATGAACAAGACAGAGTAAAGAGAAACGCGTGTAACATTAGCAAATACGAAGTTCACGAACAACTTAACCGCAGCTAGTAGATGTCACACTAATTATAGAAACTAACACTTCACGACCGAAATGGAAGAGTCGTTTTTGGCAGAATACGTTCCTATCTACAAACTCATTGCGGTCGACACGTTGCTGTGTAATTAAACTTCCTGCCTCTGGGATTGCTCTGGTTTTAGAACTGAAATTCTAGTATCAACCTTCCAACTGTTTAGAGTTTGATTCATATGATGAATAGAAACCTAACTTTTTATTAACTTCATTTTTTCATCATACAATCTTCTTCCAAAACTAACATTATTTGTTATGGGATTCGTCTGTTTAAATACAGAACGCAAATGATTGTATGCTTCTTAAACTAAATTATAGTCATTTATACATATATCATATACAAATATTAATATAGATATAAGATTTTATTAGTTATGTATTATAGTTATAATGCATTCACTTACAAAATTATTCATAAAATATACCGATAGGTATGTAATTTATCGTAATATATTAATATTTTAGGGATAATTTAAAGCAAATATAAATTGTTTGTTAACTTAACATAATTTGTCCTCTTTTCGATGTTCAAACTAATTATATACATCATTCAAACGTGACTTTGACGTTTTAGCCAAAAAAATATTCGAGTTAATTAAAGTTCTAATTACACTGTAAAGTTAGAATGGTGTGTTTCCATTGATGTATTATTGAAAGCAAAAAATAAACATGACTTTTGATAAATGTGTCAATAAAACGTGTTTTTAACGGTGAGTGATTTTTACAAAATCCAAATTTTTTATTTGCTAACTAAAATATCTTTTCCATTTTATATGTCTTTTTAAATTATATTTTTCTATGTACACGATAAAATGATGTTTTACCCATTTGTTTTTAATAAAAAAGTAGCGTATTTCTGACATGCCTGGGTAAATTCTGTAGCATATGCGCATTTAAAATATTTTGTGATTTCAATTTAGTGGACATAGTCCTTTTGACTAAGTTGCTTTAAAACTCATACTCCATCTTTGTGAGATACATGTATAGTTCAGTTAATTTTCAAATTAACTGAGAGTAAAACCATTGTTTTATTTAACTGAATTGAAGCAACAAAAATAAATGAAATATAATAAATGTTTTGGAGAATGAAGAAACGTTTCAATAATTTTCTGAAGAATATATTCGTATTTTTCAGTAGAAACAATGATATCCCACCAAAATAATTGACTGTTTTTGTTTGACTATAAAATAAAATAGAATTTCAATGATGTCTTTGATCACATTACATATAATAAATCATCTAAATTTCCGTAATAAAAATGTATAAAACTAGAAGTAAAATGAATAAAATTAAAAAGTTTAAATGAAATCTTAATATCTAGTTTTCAGCAATAAAGTTAAGAAAAAAATGCAATG
>JABFQD010005486.1:0-10665 GCA_022817045.1 Psix sp. ZL-2020
AGTGAAAAACGCGCGATTGACAACTATGGGTCAGTTGCGCATCACGGTTCACAGTTCCTCGGTAACCTTAGTCGTGATGGGTCGTGCGCGCGGTAAGTGTGTATGATGCTGGGCATCATATAACAGCCCCGGGCAAAAGATTAAATACACGGAGTTGTATTTAATTGGTTGTGAGTCGATCCAGGCTCTACCTATGCAACCTAAAGAGGTTATCTATGTTTCGATATCCTATCATTATCCAAAAAAGGGTCACATTTTCTAATGAGTATTATCAAGTACTTGGATATATTGGGGTAAAAATGAAAAGAAAAAGGACTTTTATTTAAAAATGACCCCATATATCGCGTAGTTGATTATACTCATGATTATATTATTATTCTTAGCCTAAACTATAATTAGGAACGGTGTGTGCTGCTGGTATGTTGGGGTAGTGATTGCTGATCACTGGCTGAGTTCTAGGCAGAAGGGGTGGCGCCGAGATGGGTTGATAGTTGTTACTACTTTCTCTAGCGACGTCGGGAGGGAAGGTTTGGTTGGCTGTTTGGTGTCGCTCGGAATCCTCTACCGGAGGTGGTAGTGACATCAACTCTTTGCTTTCTGGATCCTCGGGGTCCCGTTCCTTCGCTTGTCTCCGGTGGTGGCGATGTAGGAATAAATTAGTTGCTCCATTACAACAGGCGGCCAATAGATGAAAACTAAATCCATACGCACTATGCAGTGCGAACATGTTGCATATGGTTCCTAAGAAAATCTTTGAAACCTTATAGATGAGTAGAGTCATTAATATGCCAGCGCTGATGTTTCCATACTTGGTGTACCCATTCCAGAATTTATCCCACGTTGAGGCTGCTAATTTTTCAATTGCATCTACGTCTAGTAATCCATCCAGGCGGACCTGGTTGATGTTGGTGTGTAGTCCAGTCATTCTTCGGGCGAGGATATTTAATATAGCTGGTCGGTCGGACGGAAACATGACTTCATTTCGCAATTGATCAATTTCGTCCTGTGAATAAATGCCACTGGGTGCAAGGTTTCCAATGGATTTGTAGTCCGAAGTAGGTTGATCATTTGGTTGAATTTGGTGTGGTGCCTTAGCTTCCGTCCCCACGGGAAGGAATTTAAACCAAGTTCCGTCCACTTCATACATCACTGGTAGGATAGGGTTACAAGTGACTTGAATTCCAACCTTTTATAATATCCTTGTTCGCGGTGTGAGGAAGTAAGAGTCGTTCCCCTTGAAGACAGGAAGATCTTGGTAACATTCTTCCGTTCTCCGTGTTTTCAAAACCACTGGAAGACAACGGATTATATATATCACTTCGCCTCCTATAACAGCCATGTGTCCAACCTTTTGAGTAAAGTCATAGGCGAAGACGTCTGGAGACAAGGTGGCCAAACTCAAGGAATTCCGCAGAACTTTCTGTTCTAGCTCACATCGATGAACTAATACATCTCTCTATAAATCCTTTAGTTGACGTTTGAGATGTTTTTCGACATATACGAATTTCGAATTAACGTAGGTGAATAGATCCATTTCCTTTGGTGACAGCATGCGGGCTGAAGTGAAGAATGATCCTTTAGCTCCTTCCAAAATGAACAGTTTAGGATGTTCAGTTTGGACTATCTGATATCCGCATCTGGTATGTATCCTCTCGAGCTTAACTGCGAAAGTGGTGTCTTCCGTTTGTACTGTATATATCACTTCCGTGTCTGTGTCATTCGGTTTAAACGAGGATAACACAGCCTTGTTTGCTAATCCTTCATATAAGACTGCATATCGGTCGAAGCTACAAGAGTCTTTTGGGAGTCTTTCCCAAAAGGTGAATCCTCCTTCAGCGTCGTCGCAATACCCGTGGTTGAAGTGGCAGGAGTAACCTCCTCTCAGGTGAAGTTTATTTTCATCAAGGTTAATGGTCGCTTGATAGTCCTGTAATGTAATCTTGATATTACCTTGGACTACCATCTTATTGCCAAATTGTCCGAAGCGGTCCGAGTAAGGTACACCATTACAGTAGCCGTTATTGTCAGCGCTTCCTGCGATTGTTATGCTTCGTGACGTAGTCGTGTTGCTGCGCAGACCGTCCAGGACGTTGTGGCCCATTGTGAATCGTCCGGTTTCGTGGATTTTTCGGCATTCGTCGGCTGTTAAATCTAACATATATTCAGCGACTCCATTTCTGACGGCACCCAAATAGCCCCACCAACCGCAATGGAAAACTTGACGAAATATTTCTATCTTGCAGTGGTGTACGTGAATGAGCTTAAAGTTCGATAATTGTAGTAGTTGTATATATATGGAGCTACTCTGGGCTTCGATTTCAGGGATATCACATTGTCCAATGTCCTTGAGTGATATTGTTGCTACTTGTGTATCCCCACTGGAACAATCATACCCTACCAGGGCAGATATCTCCCTTATATATAAGTATCTTAAAAGTAGGATAATGAGTATCTGACCGAAATTCATTCTGTAACATAGAAGGTTGTTATTAATTTGAAACAAGAGAAATGTTTATATCTTATAAAAATTTATAAGGGGTAGAAAAAGTTTAATGAAACATGATCAGTGTAAATTTTATTTTTATTTATTGTTTGAATATATATACATTTAATTATCAATGATTATGGTGGATGCGTCGGAGTCACAGTCGAAGTGACTGGTATCCTCTTGCTCAAATTCCACCTCATGGTCGGAATTTGGGATTGTTGAGGTTTCAGAATCATAATTATCTTCTCGTTCTGATGATTCTGATTCTTCTTGGCTTGAATAGTCAGATGAAAAATTCTCCTCTTTAGATTCGTCGTTGTTATTTGAGTTCTCAGTCGGGTTGATTTGTACGATAATTTGTGCTTCTTGCCCTTCGGATTCAAGTTCCTGTCGTATAACCCTGAGCCATGTATCGAAACAGGGTTGACAATCTTCAATTTTCTGGATGTTTAATAATGAACATCCGCACGTCAAGCATTTTGAAGAGGCTGTGAAGTTCTCTTCAATCATGTGCCCGTTTTCTTCATATTCAAGGGTCTGGATATCCGGCGTAAGTCTCCGGTTATAGCACCTCATGCAGTAAGCCCAATTATTGTTTGAATTGTATAAATAGGCTTCGTGTCCTGGCACCAGTTTTACACAGTGATAGTTCTCGGTAGAACTATAGGCGTCTTCAATTCGTGGAGTTCCGTCCTCGATAATGACGTTCCAGTTGTCTTCACCGTTATTTCTCAATAGTAGGCTTCCCATGGTGGATCTAGTTTTGGTAAGAGAAGAGTAAAAAGATTGGAGTTTAGTGTTTGTAAAAGAAAAAGGGTAATAGAGGTGCGTATGAAAGTCAAGGTACAGATCATTGTTTTTGCGTTTGTTGTATCGGTTTTTATTGTATGTATGTCAGTCATAATAGGTAGCGAAATGGTACAGTAGTGTTGGTGTCAATATTATGTACAAAGATGGATTGTCAAGGTCGGGGATATGCTATCACCACCGGGTGATAACCTCAACTTCTTGCCCAGGTTGAATTGTTGTTTCACTCTCTAGCCATTCCTCGATGCATTCGGTACATAGAGATGCAGCCTTGAAATCGAGAATCAATGTGTCACAACCTACACAGGTGATGGGCCTGGTTCCTTGGTATACCATAGTGTGCCATCCTCTTTGTTGGTCATACATTTCCTGGTATTGCGTTGGTGTTGTTGCGTAGCAGTTCCCGCATAAAAGAGTTGAATTTTCTCTGTATATGTAAATAAATTCAATGTTGCCAGTGGTAGTGTAGCAGAAACATTCCAGCAGCGACAGGTAGGCGTCTGGGTAATCTATGGGACGTACGCCATCTATTGGTCCGTAGAATTCTAAATCTGATTCGGTTTCTGCTTCTTCGTCACCGGAAGGTTGAAGGGGGTTGATAGGTTCTTGAGGTTGCAGGTGCATGATCTGAAAAATTGTCCTTCGGTATTGGAAGTAGTAGTTTCAGTGTGTGTTATTTGTTAGTGGCGAATTGACGTTATTTCTAGTCTTTCAAGACGTCGAGTTAAATAGGTTATTCGACTATTTAATTGGTCGAAGTTGGTTGATAGCCGCGTGATGTCGCTTCCTCGCGAGGTATCTAAACGCGAGTGGATTGTTTCTCTACCAGGTTGCATAGAGTTGAGTTGTAAGTTTGCCCAAATCCGGGCATCCACTCCATTTATTTGAACACCCAATCCGTCACAAAAACGGCAGAGTTTAAATCTGGCTGTTGGTGTGGGATGAAAGCCGTTGCCTCGACAAGCCGGGCAAAATAGTCTGTGAAATATCCGTACATCGTTCTTCATAGCTATAATTCGGCGATTTAGTACTTGGAGTTCCCACATTAATAGTGAGATGGTTGTCAACTGTGTTTTAGCACGATTCACCAACAACTCAACGTCTCGTTGTAGTCGCTGAGGTGTACGCCATTCGTTGGGATTTGGTAAGTATAAATGTATTGGTGTTAAGTGAGTTCTATTCCAGCGGTCCATATCTGAAAAGGGAAAATCTTAAACTGAATATTCTTGGTGGTCATCACTAATATGTGAAGGTTTCAGTCGGTCAGCGGAAACAGTTTTATGTTTATTTTTAATAGAAATGATAATTCTTTTTGGGTCTAGGACCTCAATTATCTTGTGAGGCCCGGTATACTGATCTGAAAATTTACCGTTTTTCAAACCCTTTTTTAAAAAGACGTAGTTTCCTGCAACGAATTCGTGTGGGTTGATTTTTTTGTCATAATATTCCTTTGATTTGTGCTTAGCTTTGATTTGATTTTCTCGAGCTATATTATGTAGTTGGTGTAATCTACTTATTAGTCTAGCGAGATAATCGTCATAAGTATCTAATTCCTCGCATTTGGATAAATAGCGGGAAGAAGGTATAATGGCAGTTTTACCGAATACTAACTCATAAGGGGTTCGTTTGGTGGCTTCATGTACCGAAGTATTGTAGCTAAACATACTGAGATCTAACCATCTATCCCAGTCGTTAGTTTTGCTTACATACTGCTTTAAATACTCTATCAATACGTGGTGCGAACGTTCTAGCGATCCGTTGCTCTGAGGGTGAAATGCTGTGGTTTTGATTTGTTTAATTTTAAAGATTTTACCCAAATGCTTTAACAAATTACTAATAAAATTTCTTCCTTGGTCGGTCAGTATAGCCTTGGGTGCTCCAAAGGTGCAGATCAGATGCTTTACCAAGGCTTCCGCGGTGGTAGTAGCGGATGCATCTGGAATAGGAGCAGCTATACAATATTTAGTTAGTAAGTCCTGTATTGTTAAAATGTATTTATTCCCGTTTTTTGTTGTAACAGGAAAAGGTCCTACAAGGTCCAAAGCACATTTTTCAAAGCTGGTGCCTAGCGTATCTGTGATAGCCATGGGTTGCCTAGTTGATACTCTAGTGAGCTTTTTTAATTTACACTGAAGGCAGTGTTGAAGGTGATGCTGAATATCATCCTTCATATTATTCCAAAAATAGTTTGATCTTACCCTATTATATGTTTTGGTTACTCCCTTGTGTCCACCTAAAGCGGATTCGTGGGCTTCTAACACAATATCGTATCTATCAGACATTGGTGGGGTGACAACGATGCCTAGACATATAGTAACCTGTATCTGATTTTCGGGAAAGATACTGGTTAGTTCCTTTAAGATGTTCTGCCAATCAAACCCGTCGATTGTTGGAGTTTGGGCTATGCTTATGCTGGTAATATTATACTTAAGTAATAGCGAGTCTAAATTATAAAATCCTTCCATAATCAAATTCCATGCTTCGTCTGTTCTGTAGTTGTTTGGGTCTTCAGTGATTAATCCGAAAAAATATCTCGATCCCTTTTTGTAATATCGCACAGTACCCAATGAACCAGGAGAGAATTTAGGTATCTCTTTTCTTTTTGTGTACAGGGAGGCTTGTTCCTCCCATACCTTCCCTGTCAGATCTAGGTATAACAAGATGTGATCCTTTCTCAGATGTAAGGGATCCCTAGATTCTAAAAAATGGGTACCAGGAATTTTTTCATTGGGTAGGTCGTCTATCTCAAGATCGTTGTCGGATTCTCCGTCGCTGAGAACTTCCTGGGTTTGGTTAAGGGTAACATCTACTTTATCTAGAGATGCCCCCTTTTCGACATTATCTTGCTGGTATTCAGGGTCTGATTCTTCATCTTCACTATCCGAGTACATGCTCTGATCTGAGATGAAGTCGTCACTTGTTAACTCCAAGTGCTGGTTCTCTTGGTTTATTGGTTCCTCTTTCCTCCGGCCACGAAAGCCTTCTGTAGGGGATAATTCGTTAGAATCATCAATTTCTTTCCTATCTGAATGTACGTGTGGTGGGGTGAGTAATTTCTCTGGTCGTAATTCGAAATTGTCTTCTGGTTGTGGTTTTTCCCTTTTACGTTTTAATTTCCCAAAAAAGATCTTACCTTTTTCTGATAAAAGATTATTTCCTCTAGGTCGTAATGTTACCTTTACTGGAACTTGATCAATTTGGTCTCGGTCAATTGGGTTTCTGGAGAGTGCGTCAGCAATGACATTTTTCTTGCCTTCCCTGTAAATAATATCGAAATCATATTCCTCTAGTTTGAGCCTCCATCTGGTTAGTCTTGAGGTTGGGTCCCTTGCAGTCCTTATCCATACCAGGGGTCTGTGATCGGTAATAATTTTAAATTTCCGGCCGTACAAATAGGGTCGAAATTGGTGCACACAGTAGAGGATTGCTAATGCTTCCTTTTCATAAGTTGAATAATTCTTTTCACCCTTTTGTAGTGATCGAGAGGCATAAGCTATGGGTCTATCCTTACCTAGCTCTCCTTGGCTTAGGATTCCTCCTATGGCTATGTTGGAAGCATCGGTGGTCACTAAGAATTCCTTTGTAAAGTCCGGGAATTGTAGGACCGGGGCTTCTACCAATTTCTGTTTCAGGTAGGTGAAGGCATTTTCTTGCTCTTGTGTCCATTCGAAAGGGGTATCCTTCTCGATCAACTTGGTTAGAGGTTTGGAGTGTTCTGAAAATTTATGTATAAAGGACCTGTAATACCCAGCTAGCCCTAGAAACTGTTGTATGTGAACCACTTCTCTGGGCCTGGGGAAATGCATAACAGCTTCTATTTTCTTAGGGTCAGGTTTTAATCCATCCTCTGAAATTATGTGTCCCAAGTACAGAACTTCTCTTCTCAGAAAGGCGCATTTATCGGGCTGTAGTTTCAAATTAGCCCTTCTTAATCGTTCTATCAATCTGTAATATTTTTCTTCGTGTTCTTTTGTGGATGAGGCGTATAGTACAATATCATCCATATATACAAAGAGTTCCGTTCCTTGTAGTCCCGAGAGGACTACATCCGTAAGCCTCTGAAAAGTCGCAGGTGAATTTTTTAATCCGAAAGGCATTCTACAAAATTCGTATTTTCCGTGGTTGGCACTAAAACTGGTTTTGTGTCTGTGGTCAGGATTTAACTCTACCTGGTGAAATCCTGATGCTAAATCAAAGACGCTGAAGTACTTGGCTCCTGCCAATTGGTCAAAAATTTCTTTTATCAACGGAAGTGGATAACTATCTAATACCGTTTTTTCATTAAGTTTCCGAAAATCTAGAACGAGTCGCCATTTTTTGTTCCCTTTTTCATCTACTCCCTTTTTTGGTACAATCCAAATTGGGATATTATAAGGTGAACTTGAAGGCTGAATAATGCCGTTTTCTAACATCTCGTTAACTTGTTTATTCATTTCCTCCTTTAGAACAGGTGGGAATCTATATTGTCTGACATTAATAGGTATATCGTCTGTCGTCCAAATGTTATGTTTAATTTCATGTGTAAATGTCAATTTTTCTTCCGGTAGCCTAAAACAGTCTAGGCTGTTTTTTATGAGGTTAATCACTTCCTCTCTTTCATGTTTTGACAAATGATTCAAATCAATGAGTTTTAGGAGGTTAACAAGTTTGTCATCTGAGTTAATTTTATAACATGTTGATTTCTTCATTATTCTCTTCCTTCGGCCTGCAATCCTTCTATTCGGATTAACTGCCGGGTTTGCAAGGATAGGGATTTTTTCATTTTGTTTATTGATAGGATCTGGCACAGGAACAGGATGAGGGTTAGAATCGGAAACAGGAACAGGAACAGGAGCTGGATCAGGACTGGATTCTTTGAAGTCTGGTGAGGAATTCATCTCACATACTGCTTCAAGTTTTAGCGGAGGTGTTTCAAACCATATCGCTTCCTCTGTAGTATTTATAACAGGTATATATGTTTTGTCTCCATAATTAGTAACTACACATTCACCGGCAAAGACTCCTGGGTTAGATTCTATTTTAGGAATATATCCTTCTGTTAAATTCGAAGTTTCAAGCTTGACGCATACCACCCTTCTCTCCCTCGGAGGAATGAGAGTTTTGCCTGTAGTGGCAAAAGGAATCCTGTAACCATTAAGTAGGAGATGGTTCTCAGCATAATTAATCTCTGCATTATGTTGAGAGAAAAATTCTGATCCGAGGAGACCGTCTTGTTCTAAGGAGAATTGGTCTGGTACAACATGGAATTCAGTCTCTAATCCTAAGAACTTAATAACTACCTTTCCCAGGGTGTATACGGCTTGAGTTGTGATGCCACTGAGTTTCAACAGTGAAGTATCGTCAATTTCAAATGATGAAGAGACACAATGCTGCTTAATTAAGTTAGGAGCAGCTCCGGTGTCGAGTAGCAGCGTTATGGGTTTTTGAAAATCTGCCTTAATGGTAGGAGCTGAATTATCTTGACTAAGGTAAATTGTTTTTTCCCATATTTTTACTCCTTGTGGGGTTGGATTTCTGGTTTGACCTCCCCACTCCTGGGGAGGGATGGCAAGTTTCCCTGGCGTCTAGAATTATTATATGCCCTGAGGGAACAGTTTTCTATAATGTGACCAGCTTCCTTGCAATAACGGCAAGTAACATTACTGGTATTTTCTAATGATGTTGAATTACATTCTTTTGCTGAGTATCCGCTTCTATTGCAGAGTTGACAATTTTTTGAAGGATTGCTCCGTTTAAAACAATTTTTCGCATTATGTCCTGGCTTATCGCATAGTTGGCAAGTCTCATTGTTGTTTCGACACCGTTGAGCAGAGTGTCCTGTTGTCTGACACCTGGTGCACTTAATTAGTTGGAAACAATTTTTTGAGGTGTGTCCTAGTTTACCACAATGTTGACAAGTTGGATTTGTGTTGTTGGTTGAAATGGCTTTGACCTGTTTGACTGAGCGGCATACATCAGCGGTGTGGTTGGGACGTTTACAGATTTGGCATACATTTATTTTCCTGCAAGTTGCTGCTTCATGTCCGGGCCTACCGCAGATTTGGCATATTTTATCTGTTGTTTTCTTGAACGTTGCTAATAAAGGACAATCTTTTGCCATATGGGTAAGTTCTGAGCAGAGGATACATCCTGTATTATTATTACGTCTCAAGATTTTCAATTCTTGAATTTCCTTTTCGATGCTTACAGCCTTGGGTCCTGCACTACTGAGGTCGTTGACGATCCCCATGTTTGATGCAATCTTTTCTTTTAAACCTCGAATGAAGAATTTAAGTACTTCCTTGTTGATGTCATTTTTCTGGGCCTCTGTAATTATTCCCTGATTTTCTGACTTCTTTGCGTCAATGATAGCAGTGCCCAGTGCTCGGACACGATTGAAGTAAGAAGCACAATCTTCATCCTCACCTTGCAGAATTGATGTAAGTCGTCCTATCAGAACGGTTGAGGACTCGCTTGGAGAGTAAATTGCCTTTAACTGAGTGAGGAGTGCTGCCACAGTTTGGAAGGTGTGATCTCGTACAGTTTCGAGTGCTCCTCCTTTGAGCTTAGTTCGCAACAGTTGAACTAGCCCAGCTTCAGCATTTTCAGGAAGCATTTTCTTGGCATCCTCGCACCCGATTTCGAACTCCCTATAAGAGGCATGCTCATTTGTTCCCGAAAAATAGGGAATTATTTCCAAAGCATCCCTAAGCTTGATAACATGCTGGTGCGGTTGAGCCATTTCTTCTTCTTCCTGCTCAATATCGTTGTCAGAAATATTAATCGGTTCTTCTGGAACAATTGCTAAAGGATCAATCACTCTTTCACTTCCTTCGTTACCCCGTTCAGATTCGCTTTCTGATGAACTTAATGCTTGGAAATTGGAATTATATCCTGAATCACGATGAGTAGATCGCGGTACTCTCTCGGGTGATCGGGATAACCTGTATGACGTCGCAAAAGGGTCAATATCATCTAAGGTTATGTTGAGGTTCTTTGTCACGGATCGAGTGAGCCTTTGTTCATAAGGGTCGGTCATACTAGTCTGACATTATTTTATTTCTCTATCCTTTAACTTTTCACAATTCCTATTGCAAAGCGCTTGTGGTGTCCTACCGACTGCGCCAAAAATTACAACCCGTATGTTACGTCCGAGGACGCTACGTTCGTTACGGGAGGTTATGTAGGGCGCCACTTGCTTATTACAAATAGTCAGAATCGGCAATCAGAAAAAGGGTTAGAGAAGTCAAAGGAATTGGGTTTTTAATTGATATCAATTCTAATTGGAAGATTAATTGTTTTTATTAATTTAGTTTATTGATAAGATTGAATTTCACAATTATTATTGTTACCACGGTCACGACGGCTTTTTATAATTTTTCGAAGTTCCT
>JABFQD010005487.1:0-10665 GCA_022817045.1 Psix sp. ZL-2020
AATTTATGATGTACATTTTTAGATCTGATGAGGAAATAATAAAAATTTCGAAACGTCATAAACAATAGTTTTTTGAAAAATAAAAAAGTTCCTTCGAAGGCAAAATTATTTATTTATAACACATAAATTATAAGGAACAGAAATAAAATTTAAACAAAAATAATACTTTAGTTAAGGGTTTTATTATTAAACAAATTTTATTTTGTAAAATATTACAGATGCTGACTATGGATGTTATATATTTGAACGTTTAAAAACTTGTAAATTATTGATTTTCCTTTACATTGCATTGTAATTAATGAATAAATTATTAATACCTAATCTATATTTCTTTTAACAAAAATTGAAATTAAATAGAGTATAATTGTAGTAATTTTAAATGGATTTTCAACAGTGTTGATTTATTGAAAATGCATTTCACGAGATACTTGTAGATATTTATTAAATAATAAATCGGTGACATTAATTATTACTGGAAAAATATCTATCATAAATATATGTTAAATAATAAATATATATACCATTAGACGTATATTTGAGCTTAGTTTAAATTTATTGTTCAGCATTAACAACCAAATTTGGACGTTGTCACATATAGTTCAATGTACATGCGTATTAAAAGTTAGGTAGAATTCATGACATTACTGACTTTTATGTGACTTGAACAACGTGAAGCCAGCCGTTACTAATGAAAAACTTAGTTTAATTTTACCACAATTGGAAAAAAATTAATCTTATCTTAATCAAAATTATGAAATTTTTAAGTAATACTTTTCCGACATTTTCGAGCTGATAAATTTAAATAGTTGTATCATTATTATCCACAAAATAAGTAACATCGCATTTCCGGTATTTGTTGATAAGGTTTTTTCAAAGGTATTGCGTTGGAAAATCTAACTGAAACTTTTTTCACAATTCGCTAAATTGCACATATTTAATGAACGTTGTAAAGTTTTCTTGACGTAGATGGATACATCTTGTCCACAGCAATTGATGTTAAATATCAAATTTATTATTAATTTGAAGCACACTTGCACTTAAACAGTTGAAACAAACGGCAAATATTTATTTTACAAACAAAACCATGTAATTACTCCGTAATTTCACGGTTGTGTGCATATTTAATGCGTCTGACCTTCTTTTGGACTTCCGTTTATCTCGGTTGTCGGAAAAGCTCTTACATTACAGATAACTGCTGCAGCAATATAGAACATGTGATTATATACTGAAAATTATTTTCAGCAACTACGAATGTAAATGGGCTTCTTCGTAATTTTGATATACGACTTGAATTTGAAAGACAAAAAATAATAAAAAAAATTCTCATAAATGACATAAATGTAAACGGATGTGTTTTCATATACATGTATGAATAGTTCAGAATCTATTAAAACATTCTATTAATTATATGCGTGTTTTATAAAGATCACTATAAATTTTCAAATCAAAACTTTCTTGATAAAAAAAGATGTGATAAACACCAAGATCTACTGTTACAAAGTTACATTTATAATTATTCGTATTATTGAAATTTCCAATACAAAAATTTGAAAATTAACATTTTTAGTAAATTCGTCTTTTTTCTATTTCGAAATCGAATTGTATATATTCAGCCTTTATTATCCAAATTCTATTAATTTTTCTATTGCAACCAGATTTCTCAAGGTGAAGTAATGTAATAAAGGTTTTATTTTGAATTAAGTTTACTGTTTTGGTGATATTATTTAAATGCATCTTAATATCGTGATAAACTAGTTGTCCCATGTCTCAAGGTGTTTCTGGAAATACACAAGCTAGAGATGAAGAAACTAAACGAGTCTTATAAAAGCCAATAAGAACAATATGAAAACTACTCCGAGAAACAGCTTAAAGGGATTCCTCAAATCCACTGCACCAGATTGTCTTATCATATTATAATTTTTTTGATTGTTAATAGGAGAATTTTGTGACGAAGGAAAAAGTAATTTTCACTTTTAATTTCTACTCTTTAACCTTTTTGCAATTGCTAGTTTTTATACCTTCATATCATATGAAAAAGGGATGTTTTCACACAGTAAGAAATATATGATAAAAATTATTTATTTCTTTTTCAAAAAATCAATTACTAAAAAGAAATTATAATTCGAAGAAACTCCGTCAAAACAGACTTATTTTTATATATATATTCTTATATATTTTCTATATTTTATAATTTTATTTTTTATAATTCTAATTCTAAAAAAGTACTGTAAAAGAACAAATCACTTTTATTTCAAATTTCACTTTTCATATTTCAAAAATTATTTAAAAATATAGTATGGAATATGATATAAAATGATTTAACATTTCAAGATTCATTAATTAATGATTGAGTCAAATTAACAATTTTGACAGAGACAGTACCAGGAAAGCGATAAAAAGATAAATATACATCAGCTTGTTATTTACGAGAATTTCGAGACAGTTTTTCAATGGCCTCAGAAAAAATGTTGGGTAAAGTGTCGGATTTGTCTACGGCGACTTTGATAGGCTTAGCGTCCAAATACAGAGTGGAAATAATTACGGTCGAATAAGTCGTTTTTCGTTGTAGTGAACATGCGTTAATTATCCAAACCAACGAAATCCGTTTAGGACATGTAGGTCGGTTTAGAAGAACCGGCTTCACGTGTAAAATCTAGTTTCACCAGATCGTCGATTGAGTGGCTTAAAAGTAATTACTTAAGTGTAGAATACTTGAAATATCTTTCATATGATTTACAGCAAGACTGATCGGAAAACTGATCAAAATACTTATGCTGTTGTTTCATAAATGTTGAATATCGTGTTATTATAACCGTTGATGAAAATCTACTATTATCTTACTATTATTAAATCATATTTTATACAGCTATTTATACATATTTTTCAAAAGATGAAAGTAAGCATCAAGCATTTATCGATGCTCAGTGCTATCGATTTATCGATAACTGAAATTCAATTAAATAATAAAATATAACTTACTCTCTTAATATTAATTTTTTAAACTGTTTTATAGGCGTGTTAACATTGCTCAACATGTCAATAAAATTTGTTGGAATTTTTCCTCTTCATGAAATCCTTTTTCCATTCACGAAACCCACTATGGAATTGCTCGAACTGTCTGACTTTGACAGCATTTAATTTGAACTTTGTTCAGTGAATGAAGTTTAATATGCATTGCGCTGATTCTACATAGATGTTTTAAAATAATGATGTTTAACCAAAATGGTTATGGATCAATCTGACATATGAACAATAACATGCAATGATGAGAAAATAATATTGCATAATATAGACATTAAAGTTCATCAAATGTTTACTGATTGAAATAATAAAGTTCAAGGTAACCTCATTGAGGTAAAATCATTAACTATGCCGAAGCTGTGGTCTTTTACTAGCAGTGACAAATGGGCCAAGACTGGCGTGATAAAATTTGCTAACCATCGGTTGCAAGTATTGTCCTAATATTGATTCACGGCAGCAATGTCCCGATATCAGAATCGAATTTGTCTACCAGTTCATTGCCGAGTGTTGGCAAAATATCGACTCATTATCGACACGGAACTTAAGAATTATAACACCTAATTCGTCATTTCAATTATTTGGCAACCACCGGTACAGTGACAATGCAATACCGGCACAATATTAATATTTTAAAGTGACGGTAATCAATACTGGAACAAACGTTGGTATAACAATAATCCATGAATAATATAAAATTTGTCAAATCTTATGACTAATCGATGATATTTTTTATTTGATAATTATTAATACGATTAAAATATCACAGTAGCAAAAAATATCTCAATGCAAAATTACAGATAATAATCTTTAAATAAGTGTTAACCTTATATTGTCCCAATTGAGAATGATACTGAAATACAAAAGTAATTATAATTAATATTTTTATGAATGTAAAGTTCAAAAACTTCTAAAAAATGTGAATTAAGAAAAAATGAAAATAAGTAAATTAAATATATATTTATAATAACTCAAAGTTAATTTAAAATATTGGGTTGTAATACTGAAACAGTATTTGGACAAATATATATTGATACATTTCTAAGGAATGACTACTAATATTAGTCCAAGTAATATATGGATATTTCATTTCAAGCGATTTTCGTTGATATTGTCCCAACTCTAAAATTTCTATATAATACATTATATTATACTTTTATCATATATTAATCTGCTTCAATTACTCTTAATATATATTTTACCTTTCACTATACACATTTTTCAGTATATGAACTTCATTAAAATTCTGTTTCAGCACGAGTTCTTCTTTGTTTGAAAAATCAATGTTGTACTAGTAAAACATCAGTTGTGAACTACTATAAATTAATGAGGTCAAATAAAGATGAGTTTACAATAATTATATCTCGCTACTTCACCGACTAATGCAATTGATTGGTTAGATTTTATATTAGATTTACTGTTTGAATTCTATTTGCTTGTCAATTATGAAAAATCTATGTGAGTATCGTATGCCTTCCTCTACAGAATGTGAGCTTGGGGCATTTATTGTAAACTGTTTGAATTTTAGAATGATTGATTGGACGGTAGTTATTCCCCACACAAGGCCAACCTATGTCATTACATCAGTCTCACAGTTGTTTGTGATATATTCGCGGCTTGTCATTGATACAGATTTCGCATTTTATAAGTGATATAACTTTACATATCACTTTTCTCCTGAATTATTCGTAAAATATTGAAGTGAAAATAACATTCTCTGATATACAATATATATATTGTATATCAGATATACATATATATATATATTTTATGTATTATAAAGTTTTCATGAAATATTTCATGAAAGTTCATTTTGAACGTATCATATATTTGCAATTTTTTATTTTATCTCTCAAACTATTTTAAATAATATTTTCTTAATTAACAATCTTACATATTTATATCGGATATTATGTACGGTATACTAAAAATACATTTAACTTTGCAATTTGAATATAATGCTATAGGAATAGATGTAATAGCCTCTTTACTATCTGTATGGGCTGAGATAATACTATCAGTGATATGAATGTATGCACATGTCAATTTCATTAGCAAATGAGGGTAATTATAGTTTTGTTCTATCAGTTCGATGAAATTCAATTATGAAATTTAGAGAATGTCATATATCGATATTTATTCGTGTTGCGTTTGTTCAGGTTTTATTTATGTATTTTTACTACATTATTATATTCCTAATACTTAATAATTTAATTTAGTTTTGGAAAATTTGCGATGGAAATTCTTTTATTTACCTATTATAATTATAAAACGTATTTCTTTAAATAAATTTTGATAATCAATTATTTCGATTTTGTAAAGATTCAAGTATGAAGCACTGAGCTTGTCATGTTTGATTGACATCTGCTTCTTTGCATGTTGTTTTTAGTTTTATTTTTAATTTCCAAAGTATTTTTGATAATTACATTTTGATGTTATGAATTTATTAAACTTTTATAATTTGAAACTGAAAAAACTTTTTCCAATTTTTTGTTTTTTAGTTTTCAAAGTCCTACAATGAATTACATTATTTTATATGTTTAAATTTTTTATATAGTGAATTCAATATATTTTTCCAGACGAATTTATTCATGTGACTGATTAATGTCACATCTGGATAAAAAATGTAACTTTAAAAAAAAGTGTAATGCGTTAAATAATAATAGATAAATCAAAACAAAGCTTGTTACAAAATTCTTTTAAATATATCGAATAAATTAATATTTTATACAAATGTTCTTATAAATTTTATTTCACCAATCTTTATCAGCGCATTACAGTAGTCTAAAAAATTATACCGGCCATAATTTTCAAGTTTCGAATATCCTGCAAGCGTACAACGGTTTACAATCTCCCGCTTGTAAGAAGTAAAGTTCATTCTTTTACCATTATTTTGTTCTCGACATCAAAGTTCGACTAAACTTTTATGTAAATTTTTTGATAATAATATTCGAATATGAAATTCCAAGTAACAAAATTACATGGAAAAAAAATTGTTTATGATAATAGTGTTTTTGGAGTCTTCAAAATTCCCTGCAATTTCAAATTATCCATCATGGCTGGAATAAAAAGTCTTTTACTATAAAACCTGAGAAGTCTTGTGTGCATGCGCAAATAGTATACATAAGGTGCAGGTACATCTATATAATTGCAAGAAGAGGAATTTGGCAGAACACATTTACTCACATATTACATATATAACGTGAACCTAGATAGTCATATAGGTATAAGCAGTACCTGGTCCCTACAGAATCTGTACAACGAGTACAATGGTATTGTGTCCCGACCGGTATGAGTTATTACACCTCCAAACTATACGAACACTCTGCTCTCCCTATCCCTAGTATAATTTAGCGCACTATACAATACCTATGCCCCTTACCACTACTGACTTTTTACCAGACGGCCTGATAAGGTTTTATTACAGCTTTTAACCTTAATTAATACGTTTGAATTAAACCCACCATTTATTTGTACAACTTTTCTATTGGACCATCCAACAAATAATATTAACCACTAATGATTCTATTAAAGATGACGTAGCAAGTTTTTCATCCAGTATTTAATGCTTTGTATTTTATGCTATTTTGAAATAGGAAAATTTACATAAATGTTTTTAAAACGAAAGATCTCGTTAAAAACAATGATTGTTACAACAATATGTAATTTCTATATTTCTGTAACTCAATCTTTTTTCGTCATTAGTGTGGCTAAAATATGAGGAGGGGAAGTATCAAAAGTAGGAAAAATGATAATCATTTTTTACGTTTCCTTGCAATAGAAATTGAGAAAATTCCAATAATTTGTAAACTACTTTATTTGGACATTTCTGAATTATGTCCTTTACATTTGAGCTAAGAAACATTGCGCACGTATGAAATAAAATATTTATACTATTATATATTTGTTCGTAATAGATAATCTATAATCTACTAATTTGTCATTCGTACACATAGAATTTATTTTCAAAATATATCAATGTAAACGTAATGAGAGTGTGTAATAAAAAAATGCGAATATTGAAAATGAAATATTTTCCCGATAAATTGTCACTTTCTTTTAGTGATGTATTCAGTAACTCTGAATTTATTATTATTTTGGAAAACATATTGCTGTGATATTGCCGATATGGTGGAAGTATCTTAGCTCAATATGTTTTATTTTACTGCAGAATTGCGCATTCAAAACTTCTTTTGGACTTTCCATCGCTTTTCGAAACAATGTAAAATTGACGTCAATATTTCGAAACGAATGAATAAAAATAATTGCTTCGTAATATTTGAAAATGTCATCTAACGGTTTTATCGTTTTTTCGTTTATACATTTCGGAGCGATAAACAAAAATATGATACTGTCAATTTAATTGCCTTATATTCACCCGTGAAAAATATAACTCTTGCAGTATGCTTGTGTGCAGAAAATCATACTATTCATGTGTAGACAGTCAAGGAAGTGAAACATTTTGCGACATTGAGACTTCCTTAGGGAATTCAAACTCCATAAGGTGGTATTTTACAAGACGAGCTGCACAAAGAGACAGCACAAGGGAAACGGAGAAGCATCAAACGGGAGTGAGAAAAAACCTCGAAGAAGTTTCTAAGAAAGCAGGAATGAATTGCTAGAAAGAGGAAACGAAAGGAAATTAAAAAAATGACAAATAAAAGAAGAATCAAAGGCAAATCGTTTGGAACATTTGTTTTAAAACTTAACTGTTAATACTCAGCGGTGTTCATCCTATTTTATTTTTAAACTTCATTACATTATGAATAGCGTATCTACAGTTGAGATACAATTGAAATAGAGCCTTTTATTTTGTAGCTTGGAAATGAACCATTCTATGTAAAGCACGACGATGTCAATTTGAAAATTATGTTTAGAGTTACCAAAGTAAAGAAAAAGTTATTATATAGAAAATGTATTATTCGCTCAAGTAAATATGAATAAAAAGAATTCAATATCAGTTGAGGCTCTGAATGACAAAAGGCACCCTAAGCATGGAAATTATTATACGACATTTTCGACAGTTGTACAATATCAAATATTTATCAAATTTCTTCAGTCCCTGCCGTACCATTGTTATTGTTGAATCATTTATTTGCCCATAAAAAGTAATAAACGTCATGTAATAATAAATAATTACCTTCTGCAGTTGACCAACGTCTTATCTTCACAGCGAGAAAACTAATGGCAAATTTACTGCGAATGCGTGATGTACAAGTGAGTTAAGAAAAATTAGATTCATTTGCTACAAAGGAAATGATTTGACGAGTATTTAATTAACCTCAGTTTCAACTATAATTAATTGTTTATCTTCATTAGCATTTTCGTCACATCTAACAGCGAAACTTCGTTCCTTCCAAAAGTCTATTGAGCATTTAGTTGTAGAACGAATGGTAAAAATAATAAACTAGATTAGAATTGGGTTACGCTACTAGAGGCGTAATTTTATTTTGCTAACTGAATTTCCTAAAATGATCATAATTTATACCGCGATTTCTTTTTGGGGGAAAAAACTTTTTTCCGACTTCACATTTCTCTGGGAAATACTGTTTCGTTGATGAAAATGAATCGAGTTCGTTATTTTATATCATTTAGATGAATATAATTTTTCTTTCATGCGTTATACGAAATTTGTGGTTGCTAGACTAATTAGGTTGGATTAATTATAACTTGAATAACCGACATAAATTTTTTCAATGGCAGTTATTATGAAGGTGCCCATGGCTTCATTTCCTTGTTCTACGGTTTTCGCTGCATATATATGGCAGCTTAATCCAAGCGGAACGGCTGTGATTTGCTTTGAATAATAACTCAAAGGAGTTATCGCCAAGCACACACGTAAAGACGCAGAATGCGAATAGGTATGTGCGGTGCCGCCCACCAGGCTTGGCGTTGCTGCCTTATAGCTCGCTTATGCTTTCATACATATTTCAGTAAGGGCCTGCCATCATACTTGGTAATTCGTTTGCACCGCCTTTGCCCAAAGCAAAACTAAAGACTTACCGCGACATGTTCGGCCTTTAAACAACGATACTTCGGTTTGTAAAGTTTCTATTCTTCAAAGCAAAAGAGATTACTGAACAAAACAAATTATAAACAATGCAGCCGCGATAATATTGATTTATCAAATCCATCGATTTTGTCGAAATAACGAATGAAAATAAACAAAGTGTACCATCAGCAATATACACCCGTTCGATAAGTCACTTGTATTTTATTAGCATGCATTATTGCGCGGTTTGAATTTATGAAATTGGAATACTTTAGAAGTATATCAAAAATAAACTAATGGAAAAGTCATAGCTACCAATAAAATCAGTTCTCCATTTAAATATTCTGTATTCAGATGAATGTCAAAACTTCATTCTTCGTTCTTTTTCGTTTGATTCATATATACGGTTTTGATATATCTCGAAAACTCTAGCAACATTTGTCTTTTTGTTTCGATTCATTTCTCATTGTTTTCAGTCTAATGTTTTGCATTTTTTTCATATCTTGCTCCATAAACAATGTCGTACAAATCAAATGTATGTTTTTTCAAAAAAACAATTTTTTAGCTTTTTCTCAGCAACTACATTTTGATTCATTAAGAAATGAATATTAGTAAATGTGAGAAAGTGATGAATTGAACGAATATTTTATTGAATTGTTATTCTAATTTCAATAATAATTACGTATTTATGAAGTGTCGAACGATATAATGATTTTAATATCATCTTAACGATTCCTAGATTGCCTCGTTGAATTGCGTGACAACAATTATCCCTCTTCGTGTCAGCTTTTTAAAACTGGCACATTAATATTTATTTATGTATGTATGTGTGTGTATGAAAAAAACAATATCTGTTATATTGACATAAGATCATTGTCAATGCTCATCATTGCAACATCGATAAGATCAGTCGTGCGCAAGCTGTTGCATTCGGAAATGTAGTGAGAGCCGTAGGAAACAGAAATCAACCACAAGGCAAAAACAATAGTATTAACTCAGAGGTTCTCGAAAACGATTATTCTGCAATCAAAATTTACCTGCTCTCTCTTATCGGCTTTAATAATTATGACGTGTTGAGCGTAGGATACTTATTTGAATCGTGATAATGAAAATTTACTTAATACAAAAATGCTAAAGCAAATATATAACGTTTTCAACAGCAACCTAACAATGCAATAAAAATATTTCTACAGTATTGTACGACAAAAAAAAGAATGATATTCGCTTTTGTTTGAACAAAACAAGCGCAAAAGCATGGCCATTGCATGCATCTAACGTTGATTCCAGATCACTTTATTCCAAACAAATGAACGCTTGACCGATAAGGTGCTTTGTTTAAAAGCCATAATGTCAAACTTCAACAAATTTAACCGTCGAAAATTTACGGCCGAGAATAAGCTCCTGGGATTTAAAAGAGTTTGCTCGTCTAAATTACAAGCATTTTGTTTGCATTGCGAAATGCGGATTTATTATCTTGAAAAGACTAACTAAAGTTTGATTTTAATGTTCATTCGATAAAAAGGTTATTATTATTATCAATGGCTTTAATTATTTGTGGTTGAGATAAATCCTCTTGAGATAATATTATACACCTGTTTTATTTCTCGGATTTACTCAATTCAAATCTTTCGGAAAAATGTAATTTTCGAAACATG
>JABFQD010005488.1:0-10663 GCA_022817045.1 Psix sp. ZL-2020
ATATAATAAACAGTAATAATATTCAAAATTGGACACTTTATATAGAGTGGAAATATCTTTTATTTCTTAAGGGTGGAAAGTAATTATTTTCTACACAAGTGTAAAATTGTTTCTTTTCGCATTAGAATGAATATTGTGTTTATTCATATATTAAATATTTTATTGATGAAAGAAATGTTAAATTTTGTTATTAAGTTATTTAAATAAACCGTCATAAATATCGTCCATAAAAAATAAACGTCTTTTTATATATAATTATGAAATCAAAAGTGAAATTGAATGAGAAAATTATTCCAAGAACAATCATTTAATAATCATTTTTCTTTGCACTATATAGACATCTTAATATAACTCATTAGAAATTCACAGCCACAAACTAGTTTTTCACGATGGTCAAATAGAGTACAGTCATACTAAAATATGAATATTTGTAACACTTTAGCTCCGACATTTTCGATTCAAAGCTAACTTCAGCGTTCATAAATATTTATTTCTCTCTTAATACCGATCATTTCTTACCAATTACCATAGTTGAACATTATTTGAATTTATAAATACTAACTTTTAGACTTAATGGACTATCCAAAGACCCAATTCGGAATGCATTTTTCCTCACTTGTGCATAAACAGCTCATTATCACACGCGCAATGAAATTAGTTATTACAAACTTTCTTTTTCTAATCGATAAATTAGTTTTTCAGTGTTTTATAATGTTTCGTTTTTCTAGACGTTAATAATGCGCATGTGTGACTTATTTCATTTAGTTACAGTTACCGAAGGGAGTGAATCAACGTAAAGTAGTGTCTCCGACGAACTTGAGAGTTGAATGTTAATGAGAACCATTGAGCGGACCACACATTGATGGCGATCACACGGACACGGATATAAATATATATCCGGATCTGTGTCCTTTTGCTGTACAGCGCCGCGAGACCAGGAAGGCGTTTTGCTGGCTTTTTGATAATGCTCTTTTTGTGGTCGACATTCCACGCTAGCGTTACAGTTTCCACGTCAATTCAGTCATAAAGAATCGCGCCGCAAAAGCCGATATTTCCTTCGTACCGAGAAATACATGCAGGTCATTTCCGTCGATTATGTCTCCACATGATCATGACTATAGCACTGTGCCATGTAGCCTTGATGTTAAACGAGACACAAGTAGTTTATTTTTTATCGCGTAGTTTTTATTCGAATTTCAACGTTTGTACGAAAAGCAATGGTTTTTATTAATGGCGATATTTCTGCTAAACGAAGAGAGGTTTTAGTGGTGATAAACGGTAGAACATTTTGTCGATTTATGAAATTAAGCATGATTAAGAGTAGACAATGTTAAATCTAGGGCAGCTGAAAAATAAAGTGAAAATCTGAACAATGAATGATCGGGCTGTTGCGTGCGCATTTTCAGAACCTCTCATCTTGGTTTAATGTTATTTAATACGCGCGATAAGACTGCCAATTAATAAGTGAAAAGCGCGCAGGAAGCGAAACCTTATTTCAACAGGAGACGAGCGAACGTGAAATCTTGCGTTAACCGAGCTCGCGAAAACGCGCCTCTACCGAACAGCTCCCATTCACATTTTTTCACTTTTTTATCGCCGCGGCAATTTCATAACGTTGACGGTTTTCTTATCGCGAAAAAATATTATCGATGAATCTCCGCTGAAAGGAAGTTGATTTGTTCAGGGTCGAAGATACCCGGACTTCTTTCCTCTGTGTTCATTTTTTGCGCGGCGAATGCAAAGTCAAATTTACATGATAATTTTAGTGAAACTGAAAATTTTCATGTTCTCGTTGTAGCTGGCAAAAAATAGGAATAAATGTTGGTAGAGAAAAAATGAACTGCTTAGTTCGAAATTAAAAAAAAAGCATTTCAAATACAGGTTTTTCACTCATTCCATTTTTGCGGAAAATTTTTTGTCCGCCAGTTTTTTTAGTTTCACTCGATATAAAATTGAAAATAATTTTTTACGATGATAACAAGGTTGCTTATTTGTTGAATTGCTTTTCGAAAATGTATATTTTATGTATACCGTACGAGTAGCACTGCGCGAGGTACTTCATTTTTCGTTTCATGATTCGGAAAATCGTTTAAAATGACTAATAGTTGTGAATGGTAATTGCGAGCGATTCAACCGAATGATTAAGAAAAACTGCGCGCTGAAAAACTCGGGACAAATGGAGTTGAGCGACGATGACTGTACATGAGTCAGTGTCGACTTTGGCCGTGCCTTACGTCGCTTCATTTTTCGAGCCGTTTTACTGTATCTCAGCGTGAAATCATGCGTGATGCTGAATTCAAACATTATGAGACATTGCTTGAATAAATAGACTCATTTTATCATTAGCAAAACATTTCTTGCATTCCAAGCTCGAAATACAAAACAGTCTTTAAAAAAGAAACAAATTGAATTTAAAAACTTACCTTACTTAATTTCCCTAAATTTCTTTCTATTCGTAATCATGAAATAATAGTTCTCCTATAAATTTTAAATAATAAATACAGTAAATTTCGGTATTTTAAACTATAATTATGCTATAATGGTATATCGAAATTTATACCGATTTATCAAAGTTTATATTGATATATCGAATTATGTATCGATATCTCGAATTCATCGATACCTCGAATTATGTGTCGATATCTCGAATTCATCGATATATCGAATTGTATCGATATCTCGAACTATGTCGATATATCGAATTATGTATCGATACCTCGAATTATGTACTGATATCTTGAAATATATCGATATATCGAATTATGTACCGATATCTTGAAATATATCGAATTATGTATCGATATCTCGAAATGTATATCAGTGTATCGAAATATATTGGTATATTGATATACTTATCGTTATTTTAATTTACATCGATATATATTTATTGATTATTTGAATTTATTGGTATTGTCATTTTATTGAATTATAATTTATTGGATCTTGAAAGTACATGAAAGTTTCACTTAAAAATGATGGTAATATTTTTTATCGCCGAATTGGATGTGAAACTAAAGAATGTGAAAAAAGGTCGTATTTCATTCGAGGGTTTGAGCGTTAAAGAGCCGTAAAGCGCGTCGGCGATGTTAACTGTTTCGATGGTTAACTTATCTATCTAATGATTTTACACTCGTTTGCGTAATTAGGCAAAACGAAGGCACAAGTCTGACGCCCGTTATGATCGCGTGACGAAGCCCACAGCTTTATCTTGAGATTGTTTATATCAATCGTAAGTCAAGTCTATTGATCGTGAAATGCGACAAAAATGCGAAGCACCGGTCGACGAAAAATTCCCTGCTAACTGTAAATCCATTCAGCCGAGTAACTGATGCAATTATCAACCGTAATTTCAGTCGCAAAACTTCTAAACCATTTTTGTGAAAAACAAATTAAATTTCCTTACCAAAAAGAACTATTTAGACACAGTTTGTTCTTTTTTCACTGCGACAAAAACCTGTTTAGAAAGAAATAAAAATGTATTTACAGCTTGATACTATCTTAAAACAATCGTTTAAATTGTTAAGGAACGATTTTTCGACTTTAAACGAGCGCGTTTTAATTAAGAAAAATGTATGAAAAATTAAAAGTCGTTTTATTTCATACGATTTGTAAGATTCAAATGTGTGAAATGAATTGCACATGTATATATAGTTACACATAATTACCATACATGTGTTACAATATCGTTCCATTAATGAAACAACAAAATTTAGTTTACAACTGTCTTATTAAATTGTTTTGTCAAATTATCGATAAAATTCGATAGAAATCATCACTCGATTCCTTATCGTGTTCCATATATGAAACACATACATTTTTACGGCTGAATAAGTGATATGTTCACAAGGTCGTCGATATCGAGATGATGCGTTTGAGTGAGTTACTCGCAATTTGCAGAAAAAACAGTAATTTGTTAGCCTCGAAAGAAGTTATTGTTCGCGTAAAGAGGGCGCTAATTAATTGGCAGAAATGAATTGGCGATGTCTTGCTATTATTAATTTTAAAACAAAGATGCGTTTTCATTTCTCTAATTATTTATTGAGAATGAAAATATAATGCGAGTTATATTCATAAATGTCGTGGGAAGGCTGTGCGAATGCGTATTGGTTAATTACAACGTCCTTTTTCTAGGCTCTCATTGCTAATAGGTCAATGGTATGCGAGGCCCAATTACGTGCTTTCGTTTAGTTTTCTCTTTTTAATCGATGATAGCGATCGTAATATTCTATGGAGAATCAGCTGATGGCATTGTAGTCACATTGCGAAAATCCGGCATTGCGCTAATCACTCACCCTACCACTTAGTTATAAAACTCCACTACTGAAATCTTGTTCCTGTATTCATATTGTGTACTAATGAATTTCTTTATTTTCTTTTTAAAACAAACTCTTTGTAGACAATAGTTCGATTGCTATTGATAGATTAATTGATATTTATCGATTTATAGACATCGATTTTTATCGATCAACTGCCATCGATATCGATTGATCAATTGATATCGATACGTATCGATTTATTGATATCGATACGTATCGATTTATTGATATCGATGTATATCGATATATATCGATTAACGAATATCGCATGTAACTAATTTATTCGATAAATTTTTGGAATATAATTTCCAGTACCAAACTTTTGAAGAGATTTGACTTAAGGAAATGAGAGAATTTCTTCTTAAATATCGCCATTTATTTAATACGATTAATATTGAGGTATTATGTAGAAATCTGTAGTTTTGAATGGCTAATTCAAAACTAATTTTTGAAAAATGATTTATCGAAAATATATGATTCATTGGCGCTACAAAATAATTTGCTTTTGATTCATCGATCAATTCGTAATACAGTTCATCTTGCTTGGTGATTCTTGACGCAGTAAATGTTCAAATAACAGCTCTATCGATTGAAAATTGTATAACAATTACCTTAATGTGTAGCAGAAGCGATCCATCATCAAATACATAATGTCGACTTTTATATTCAATCGATAAGTTTGAAAAAATGAAATCGATTAAAACTGGCCAGATGCTAAGGCTTGGTTCAACGTCCATCTGCGTAATGCGATTGGTTGCTCTTGGATGTTTCTGGCTTCGCGTTACATTAGATAAAGTGCATTTCAATCACGAATAACGGCCCGGCTGTACATTTAAGTGTCGTATAATTCGAATCGTCCCGATCGAAATCGGTTGCGTAATTGGCGTTCGGAAAGCCTCTTTCGTCGTTTTCACAACGCGATGAATAATGTAACGGGGACTCTTCGAAGATCATCGGAAAAGTAAATTTCTTGGTGACCATCGACCCAAGGGATTCCCTGCTTTGCTGTGTTTCCTCTTACTAACATGAAAGAAGGTGATTTAATTTGTTATGATAACAAAAATGACAAAAATTGATCGATATAATTGTCAATGTTGTATATATCGATGTATCGAAATGTGTCGGTACTGCGGGTATCGATATATATTACACTGTTGAAATACATCGTTATGTTGATATTTGATAATTATATTATTAGATCGATATACATATCGAGATTTCAAAAAGTAAATCGAAACAGATGATATATTTCGATATATATCGATATATTTTTGAAATGAACTCTTTATAATATTTTTATATTCAACAAAGATTAAAATTGCAATATATTGCGATATATTGCAATATATTTCGAATCTTACGAAAAATATCGATAAATTCATGATATATCGATTCTTAATTGGTATGCAGCATAACAGGAACACTACAGGTATACAGATTTATCAAAAGCGGGAAATTCGCCTACGATTTTTTTTACTAACAATGAAATTATAATTCGAAAGAAGCGCCGAGGCGTTTAATGCGCCTGAGCAGTGCTCGATCTTAAAGAACGGTTAACTGTTTATGGCATTACTATACCTCTATATGAAAGCCGCATTCCACGCGAATAAATATGAATGTAACTATTGCTCGATGCTACACTCGCAATTGCTTATGCTAGTCTAGTGAGTATCAACCAAGTACCGTTCGTTGTTTGACGTAACTGATGAATTGCGATTGTCACACTTTCTTCGACTTTTTTGGAAATGAGAACAAACAATTTGATTGCTGGCGCGACAAGAATGAAGTAAAACTCATTTATGATAGAAAAATGACGTACCGCTTTATGAAATATTATGATACTTTATTAAAATTGTTATTTATTATCATTACTGTTTTCGCATATATTCGATATATATCGATTTTATTGTTCCTTTGATAAATGTCTATTGAAATATTGATAGAAAGATATAGGAATGAATATTTTACATTGATATTTTACAATATATCGATATATCGAGATATATCAACATTATGTATCGACATATAAAAAAGAATCGATAATTTGATATTTCGAATTATATCGATATATTTATGTTTTATAATCAAGTCATCATTTTACAACATTTGTTTATCAATATTTTGAAATTTAAATACAGATCGATAGATTTCGATATGTAAATTGAAGTATACTTCATTTTATATTACCAGTATATCGCAGTTTTCATACAATAAAAATACATCCAACTGATTATAATTATCTATTTTTAACCAATAAATCAATTTTTTTAACAAACTAATTGATATATAACGATATTAAATATATCGATATATTTCTCGATTCACGTTAAGAATTCGTTTTATAAATTTTCTGAATTTCATCTCGAACAGAAGATAAGCCGATGTAAAGACAATTATTAAAAAACAGTTACTCGACATAATTCATCTCGACGTAATCGTTCGAAAAAAATATCGCTGATAATTCGACTCAAAACAACTCAGTTCGAGAATCGAGTTCAACGTATTGTATTAACTCATTTAGCAACTGGTGCGACTGAACTTCAACCGCGAGGCATTAATTTTCGCACATTTCCGTACGGTTTCCTCATTGTTTTCTTCCCCTCGCTGGAAATAAGCACTTGAAAAAACAATCGACCGCGAGCGCGAAAAAAGTGCGAGCGCGACTTTGCGTTTGCTATTCTCGTACAATCGATGCGACAGACTTTCCTATGAATAGAGCAGACAGAATGCGGCATTGGCAGTGGCAATGACCAACAGGTATGCGAGACGTCGGGCGCACATGTCTCGCGTCTACACGAATTTCAGCGTCCATGCGCAGATGCATCCAGACGTGAATGAAACTACGCTTATCTATCTTGAGACAGCGCACGTGAGCATCGCTATTCCACCGTCGAGTCTATTTTTTCGATTGCGCGAAACAACATTTTTTTACATTCAAATTGATTACAAAAAAGTTGCAAACCCAAATTAGTCAGACGTGAATTTACATTGATGTAAATTTACGTTTCATAAAACGACGGATGTTGTCATGTAAATGACAACATTGACATCTTAATTGACAGCATTATTTCTCCTTGTTTGTCAAACGAGTGTGCAAAAATGAAGATTTACTTGAGTTATGAAACTGAAAAGAAATTGTTTGTGAACAAATGTTACGTTTTGAATTTGGCAATTTTTCATTTTTAGTTTTAATTTTAAGGTAGTTTGACGTAATTTAAATCAAAATGGTAGTATTTTAAATTGAATTTTATTCAACTTATATTTGTTTTTTTCAAACAACATTGCGCTGCGAGAAATATTCAAAGTTATCGTGACTTAACATTATTACTCTCTAAATATGAATAAGTGAACTTCACTTATTGTAAGTGAATAGTCATTCATTCTTAGTTGTAACTGAATATTCACTTATTCTATAAGTAACGTTCTCTTACTGTGCTTAAAATTTAAGTTATATTAAAATCTCTGCAAAAAGCAACACAATATTTAATTTTATTGTATTATTTTGTAGCAAAATCAAAAAAAATAAATAAACACATGCTGAATTGATTGAATATATATCGAACAGAATATATTCGATATATATCGATTTTATTGTTCCTTTGATAAATGCCAATTGAAATATTGATAGAAAGATATAGGAATGAATATTTTACATTGGTATTTCATAATATATCGATATATCGAGATATATTAACATTATATATCGACATATTAAAAAGAATTGATAATTTGATATTTCGAATTATATCGATATATTCATGTTTTATAATCAAACTATAATTTTAAAACATTTGTTTATCAATATTTCGAAATTTAAATACAGATCGATAGATTTCGATATGTAAATCGAAATATACTTCTTAAAACAAAGGGAACATTTTCATTTTATATTATCAGTATATCGTATATATACTAGATATAGTATTTATATCATATAATATATAATATATATCTATATTATATAAAATACTAATTTTTACTATATCAATTATAAATCTTTTCTACTATAAAACACAATAAATTCTACAATCAAGTTTTCTCCCTTTTATTTTATCATAACCACTAATTAAAATCGCATTTAAATATCGCGTTTCTTAATTAACATAAATATTTTCCCCATCTTAAACTTCCTTATTTATTCTTTCATTTTAAAATGCTCGTCGGTACAGTTTGTTCCATTCCTAGTGTTTCTCACTCTTTACCAACGATCCATAACAAGCAAAATATTCATACAATTTTACTAGCTGTCGTTCACTGTGAGAAAAGTCTGCGCTATACGTAGTCGATGATGCGTTTGTGTGCAAATCAGTTCACGAAAGAAAGAGCCGTTGACCTCTTTGGCAGCGCCACTCTTGCACTCCCACAAGTTCACCCTCCGCGTTCGCATGTCACCGCACAAAAATGTCTCAATTTGCACAAATTTAAATCGCCTTTTCCCATTCGATTGTTCCTCCGCTCGCGCGATTAAAGCAACATTTCAAGCACGCTCAACAAGAAACGTTCGCTTCGCTTATCCCTGCACGTTTCCCTCGGACTTATCAATCGAATTTATTTCGCAACTCTCTTGTAATTTCACTTGTCTCGCGTTTATCGCCAAGACCCCGCTGGCCTTTACCAAAATCGAACGTCCACTCGCAAGCGAGCGTAAATTTATTTTCATCACGATGTTGATCGCGCAGCTCTATTGTGTAAGAAAACACCTACAGCGATGTTTCACAAGCGTCATTATGCCGCCCGCAAAGGGGACATATTTTTGTCTCCGGATCGGCACGCAATTCGCCAAACAAGCGCACCTGTTTGCGCCGTCGCTGCGACGATTAGGCCGGACAAACGCTCGACGTGACTCACGTTAAGTGAACGTAACGACTTGTTAGACATGGCTACGTGACGAAATGCAATTTGCATTTCCCACCGGCCCAACTTGACGGAAAATGTCATCTCGACGCGTGGTTATTTACACGCATTTTTGCCGTGAGTGAAATTCAGATGTGACAAAAATATGTGTAAATATGTATATGAAATTTCTGCCTGGAAGAGGGGGGAGATGATATGTGAAGTTGAGCGTCGAATAAAATGTTGGACAAATTGAAATGCAAGATAACGGTGTTTGAATACTTGTTTGGCTATGTGACGAGTTCATCGAATATGAAACAAAAAAAATGTATGTTCAAATAATAAAAAGTAAAAAATTTAAATTATTGTGTCGTTTGGAAAAGTATTTTTTACACTGAGAGAATATATATATATATATATATATTATAAATGTTAATAACTGTTTAAATTGATAACTTCTATGTAGAGTGAAAAAGTGTTTTTTTCTTAAGGGTAGAAAGTTGTTACTTTCTGCACGCGTGTAAAATTGTTTCTTTTTGCAATAGAAATAATAATTTGTAATTTATGTATTTAATATTCTATTGAAATGAAAAATAATGAAATAATGAAAAAACTCAATCAAAAGTAGAAAAATCACTACCATAAATAGTAAAATTTGCTTGAAAAATAATAAAAGTTCCAACTTTGTTTATGAAATTAACTATCTATCACGCGAATTTTACTATTTTGGATGGTAATTTTTTGATATTTCTACAATGTCTTCACTTTCATAAAAAAAATTTGTAATTTTCATTCTAGAATTTGTAAATGTTTACAATGACAATTCAAAATTACAATGACAATTATTTAGAAATTACTTCATCTATGTAAAAATGAAAAAATATAGAAATTAATATTAATAACATAATATAAATTAATATTGGTAATTAAATACAATTTTCAAGCAGGAAGTAACAGATATTTTAGATCAACATATAGATACGTGCAGTAAATTATAAACATAAATTTGATATATGAAATACGATTGAATTTAGATGAGGTTCCTTGTTCAAATTAATATAGCGTAGAAAAAATTACATTTTCAAATGACTTTTTATTCAAAACTTTCAAATCAATTAATTCAACAAATTAACTCCAACGTATGCCAGTCTTCGAATATCTAGAGAAGTGAGATAAACTAACTTCTTGATTGATATGTTAAACTGAGATAAACAAAAATATGTAAGATGAGGGTTACTGAACTTTTCCTGTTAGTCCAACCATAAGTTTTCACTAATGTTATTGCATTTAATTAAAATTGAAATTACGTTAAATCGGTTGTTTAATAGAATCTTCAAAGAAATTTCTATAATTTATTGTAAAAATTACATTATTACAATGTAATAATAATTGCCAATGTCATTATATTAATTAATCAATTATTATGATTATTATTATAGAAATAAGCATAAAATAAATACATATACAAATTTTAAAATACACACACACACATATATATATACATATATACATAC
>JABFQD010005489.1:0-10663 GCA_022817045.1 Psix sp. ZL-2020
ATTTCATTCTCGATTGTCCGGATTCAGCAGAAGATATTTCGCTGTTCTTGAATTATTTTCAGGAACTGCGCGCAAAAAAACCTAGCCGAAGTCGAAATTTTGTCCAAATTATTTTATTTTTTTCCAAATTATACCTCGAAATTTATACAGTCTTAGATAAATTCGAATGTAAATAAAGTGGACTAACTGTATAGCAGTTTAATTGCGTAGTTTTGGTGTAGCTATGACATGGTCAACTTACAATTATGACACTGCAATAGAAGAGCATATATAAAAATCCTATTCTTCACTAAAACTGTAAAATTTAATTTAACATTTTCCTAACAACGTCTGTACAACTGAAAAAAATGTTATATTTATTTTGATTATTCAATAAATTAAATGAATAATAATGTGAAAATTTAATATATCATTAAACTATCGTACAGATATTCATTAATTTTTCTTTTTTTTTAGCTTGAAAAGACTTCTGATGCTCTATTTTCATTGTAGCGTTTTCAATTTAATAAATTAAAAAATATTCTTTGAAAAATTTGTTGTCATATTCATGGTCATATTTTCAAAGCATTTCACTCGTTAGTATTACACTTTTTACTAAGATGAACAATTCGCGAAAATGTCTGTCATTTTTTAGAAGTCCGACAAGTGCTGCGACAAACTTACAAATACGCGAAGATTGAGAAAAAGATTAACCTTAAGGTTACTCTGTTTTGTTAAACGGAAATATTGCCAACTGTCTTATTTTATGTGATAATCAATCACCTGACTTCTGAAGTGGAAAATTGGTCAAAGTGTTTGTTGGTTCGATATTTCATCTACAAGTATTTACGTAATAAAATTTTATCACGTTTTAATTTCAAAATAATAAAGAAAAAATGCTTATTATATAATTTAATCATCGTAAAAATAATGTAAAGAAGTTTGAATTAACGTCCTCAACCAAGGTCACATGTGTGAATCAAAAAAGTCATACATGGAAAATAATATCAAAAATAGCGTAGTTACTTTCAATAATATAATAATTCATGAAGTTTATATTAAAATCAAAGCAAAGAATTGAAAAATTCGAATTAAATAAAAATACATTCATTTTTTATTAGCATTTGTGTTTAGGTTATAAATATAAATCATCGAATGACTTACTAGAAAAGTTAAGTATATAGAAACGTGCAGTTTCAATAATAAATAATAAAGTATCATTTTTTGAAATTGAAAATTACTTTTTCTGAGGAAAATAAAAGATTCTAAACCAATCATAACGTAATACTAATTCAGCATCATGGTGTAGAATAATAAAACCAAATTATAAAATTAGTCATTTTTATACAATATTTTACCTTTCCAGAAAACTAAAAGATAAATTATCACATTTATGACTAATCGTATCTTTCAGATTTTCTACAGTTTAAGGGGTGTTAAAAGAATGGAAAATTATCACTATAAAATAGAATCTTGAAATTTAAGTCATCTGTATAATTTGAAAACCTGGTTAAAGTTATAGTTATTTTGCTTTTCTAATGAATTTCAACGAAGAGAAAACAAATTGCTTTAAATTTGGAGAAGGTAATTTATTGGAGTACGTTTAAAAAGTATAATCCGCATTGCGGCCGTACGAAGACAAGGACGCCTAAAGTGCATTCAAAGTAGCTCGGAGTGCAAAGTTATCGTTTATTCTCACTAAGAAAAATCGCATTGTAGAACTAGTTACGTTTCATAGTAAAGTAGTCTTTAGTCAAATGAACGGTGAAAATACTAATAGTATATACTAATCTTTACTATGAATATAGCAAAATTAAATATAATTAAGAACAATGTTGAGGTAAGGTAATACTATTTTCATAATGATACTTATTCCATTATTCCAATATAAGACTAAATTTCATATTGCTTATCTCTGAAACTCGGATTGCAAGTGAACTAAAGCGTATCACAAGCCGAATCGATGAGTTTCTTTGCGAATGTTTCAATCGTTAAAACTCGATATCCAGAATTAACGTTGATTGTCGCAATCGCATTTGCAAGCGCAACGTCGATCAAACGAGCGAGGAAAAAGAAGAAGAGGAGCGACGCTCGCCGACAATTTTCTTTCATCTCATTTTGTCATTAATTCTAATTCCGCCTGACACTTTAGATTAACATTGAACTCGGCGTTCGAGCGATGAGACAAAAAAACACGGCCGCCGCGTCGGAGCGATCGAATTTGACGCGCATTTTTAATGAACTTAAGAGTTTCGCGAAAAGTAATCGCGATTATTGGCGTGAATGAGAGATTTGTCATAAAACTTAATAAGATCAGTGGAGATGGATCGCTTAGATTGGGGTCAAGGCGTGCAGATACAGAACACATAATAACTATATATTTGTGCGATGACTTGTCAATGCGGGGCGATTCATCAATTAGCTCGCGAAGAGATTTAAGCCTTTAGCAAGTGTGCCGCTATCGCGGCTATAAATATATCTCGTCGGTACGCACGATATGCGTTTCGAATGTATGTATAGGGTGCCAAGGGGGCGTGCATGTAAGCGCGATTTTATGCAATTCCTCGTTGCTTAAATTCGACCAACCCAGTGGCCCTGATAGAAGGGCTCGTCGACCCAGAATTCAGGAGAATCAAGCGACACCTTCCTTAGAATGCGACTCAGCACAAATGTTAATCGCCTCCGATAGCTTCGAATACGAAATCTAATAATCTACATGTTCTGATATTCCAATGCTTATCCTAAATATATTAAATATTTGACAATTATTTAAAATAATTTGTAAAAAAATGATCAATCAAAATATGTTATTTTATTCAGAATAAAGTTTCAGGGTTATGATAAAAGCTTTTCTTTATATCGTAAGTTTTTAAGCTTTTGAATAAAAATATTAGTAAAATTATAACTCTTGAGTTTGGATATATAAAAAGAAATTAAACATTTATTTTATTCGATCGTTTTGCATAATTAAAATTGATTAATTAATGTTGTTGAATACAATAGAAGTATGGAAAGAAGAAAAAGTTAAAGCACGTGATTTTATAACAAAAGGCAATCAAAATAGCGCATGTTTTCGAATATTTCAATTGAAATAATTGCACCCAATTTATAACTTGTCGGTTCATTTGAATTCACGAAGTGGATTCGAACGCGTATAGCAGCATCTTCGCGTCGAATTCGTTTATCTGAAATTGCGACCGTAAAGCTTGCGAACCGTTAAATCAGTTCGAAAATTTACATGAGCCCCACGTGGCTAGAATTGGGACAGAGCAAAGTTTGTTAATATGTATGAATGGCATGCGGTGTGAAATTATATTGAATTTTTGTTTTACTTTATTACTTTCACTGAATTCGCTGCTTGAACGCAACGTCCTTAAGAGGACGTCAATTATACTGACCAAGACCTAACCTCTACAAATTTACATTTCGTTAGTATTTAATCTAGCCATGTATTGATCATCGAAAAGTACAGTTCAGCGCAATAAATTCAGATTATCTTACATAATCTATACAATATTACGTTCCTTCCACATGTTCAAAATTAAAAATACATTTTTAAGACACGAACAAATTAGCCATTTATTCAGGTAACGGAAATCATTTCATTAAATTGTACAATACCAAATTTACAATGAGAATACAGGGCTCGAAGTAAAATATCGCTTTCAATGAACTAGAATGAAATTCGGTGAAGTTAACTGCCCAGATTTAAATTGATTTAAGCCAACATTTTTCTGAGAAAATCCGAAACGATACTTTAACCAGGCATTAAATATTTGGCTGATTAATCACGCACTGTAACCGCATCGATTGATGACAATTGATGACAATTATCCGATCGGATGCGAGAGGCGGCGCGTGATAAACGTGGGAATGTGGTCATCCGTGAATGAGGAACCGAATGATCGAGCTGCGCAATTTTGTTGGCGAAACGGGCGTATCGTGATGTTCCCGATCGCGAGACTATGACAGACACGTGCGCAGCTACGACGAGTTCAAGTCCTGTTGGAGGTCAAGGTCGAGGCTAATTTGATCGACCGGTCGACGACTTCGACTTTACGCTATTTAACGAGCTGCCGGTGCTGCAACCGGGCTTGCGCTCTGGCGCAGCTACAAGAAGAAAACCCAAATCGAACGATTGCCATTTGTTTCAATGAGAAACATTGGATGAATCAAGATAAATGGCTTTCTCGGAGACACATCGTGGCATTGTTTCAATCGCTACTTTGGTGGCGTGATCCAAGAACAATGAGTCACTCATCTTTATTGGATATGCGATATATCATTCATTCGTCAACGATTTCGCTCAAAATCTACGGCTGTTAACGAATTCATCGGAAGACATTGTTTTTCATTTATTGCCGACAGATTTATCGCTCGTATCACAATTGTTGATATACTACACCTTAACGTGATATTTGCATGAAACTGTCATATAGAGTATTGCTTACATTTGAATCTTGTGCATTTCAAGGATTTGAAAGTTAATTCCGCGTCTTTTCGTCTTTTGCGATTCACGTTTTATTGCTAAAAGAGGATTAATAATATAATGTGATGTGGAAAGAAAACAATTGTGTAATGTTTTAAATTATATTTTTGTGCTGAAAAAATGAGAAGAACTTAGAGAAAGCTTGATACAAAATGTGACAGTTTTTTTGTTAGAACGCATCATATGTGTCAAATTTCAAAATGAAGAGTTTATTATTCTTGAAGGATTTCCTAAATACTTCCAATTAAAACTAATTGAAAAACAATACCGAACGATTATGCAATTATCGTTATGTGAGATGCTTGTAGGAAGTTTGTGTAACCGTGAAGAACATTTATTAACTCGAACAGGTCCACCGAAGCGTGAGAGGGGTAAACTGATATGATGAAAATGTAGGAGCTGAAAAACACGCTATCGACATTCTACTCTTTCTTCGGTATTACACACAAGCGTTTAATTTTACAAGGATCTTTAAGTTAGCCGGTTGAAATACGAAGCAATAGCTTCGCATCAATTACAAATAGAAATATTATACACTCCCTCATATTGAAAATAATATTTTAAGTCCATTTAATTACTAATTACTTAAGACTGAACTAATTCGAAATTATTAGACCGAGTTATTGAATTTTCCTCTGACAAACTGCCATAAGTTTTATTTGTTCTAAAGTTGAGTCCGAATTTCGATTAGTTTGTAATAATTCTATTAGCGTATATAAATCAAGTTAATTCAAAGTTTAAAGTCAAGTTCGCTAAAACTGGTAATTGTAAATCGTGTAAAACATATAATTAAATTAATGATAGGCAATTAAATAAGTGATCAACTCACGTAAGAATAAACTAGACAATGGCAGCTAAATGTTTTTCACCTATTACAATAACTAAAAAATATTCGTTGTTGGGCACATGAAGTATATGAATTATCATATTATTCATATATTTTGGCTGCCACACAAGAGAACATGAAAAAACCTAGCTTTAATATTCAATGACAGCTGTCCAGATAGCATAACTTATGCATAATGTATACACGATTCTAAGGGACTTAAAAAACAATACATTAGCGTAATTTAAAATCCAAGTTATATTGCATCTGATGCATAGTTTTTTGCATTTATGCATCAGATCCAGTAAAATATAACAAAATTGTATAGTCGAGGAAAAAGCTTGACTAAATTCGTATAACTTTGGTATTAAAATATGTCGTTGTTTGGAGAATATCCAAACTAAGTTGCTGGAAAAAAATTTGGTGCCCCAACAAAATTCAATGGTAAAAAATGACCTAACGAAATTACACAACGGTATCTTTAAAAATGCGTCGACAAATGTGCTAGCGCATTTGCTACAAGTGAAAATATGTTCGCACATACAGAATGACAGATGAGATTCTTATTGCTAGCAAGAGAAGAGAGGTCGAAGATAAGAGCTCATAGTCTGATAGCAGACGTCGCGACGCCCGGCAGTCTGCCATCATGAGACGTCGCCATCCAAAATTCAACTTTATACACGCGTGCACGTGAGATTACGTTTTTGTTGGCTGATCATTTATTGGCTTATACGATGATAAATTATGACCAAACAAAATGCTTATATCAGGCAGTATAATCTCAGTATCATGCAATATTATAGAAATGCATTTCAAAATGCAAAAAATACAAATTTTCATCTTAATCGTTTCAATTAAAATTTACCATTCGACATATTTCTTCTTACTTGATTAAATGGACACTAAAATAAAGAAGTATAATTGTTTTAATGCAACAAAAATGTTCAATGAATATTAAAAATCTATTTTTTAACTAACTATCATTTCTATGAATACGCTATGCAGTTAAAAGCCAAAATGAAATAACGGAATATTGATCTCGGATGTACTAATATTAATCTGACTAACAGTTCTTGTACAAGAAACAAATGAATGAATATTTACTACGGATATCTAAAGTTTAAATGAAGCATTTTTGTGTAATAAAAATTTGCATAGTTAATTTAAATATATCCCGTTATTTATAATCATACGTGTGATACAAATTCATGAGATGCGATTTGTCACGTAACCTAATCATTAACTTTGAAAAAACTTAACTCGTAATATCCGTGAGAATCAAGATTGTTGAGAGTTCCGAGTAAGACCGTTTTCATCTTTCCTATTTACTCTAATGATGATAAAAGACATGTTAACCGTTGACAAAAAGTTGATTACTCGTAACTTACTATTTGTCATAATTAAAGTCGATGTCAAAATATTTATAGTTGTAAGTACAATTTGATCCTTTGATACACAAATGACTTTGTTTCCTCTAGAGCGTGCTTGCAATAAAACATCCATTACGACAAGAATGCATTATGCAATGAAGATGGAAATATGAAAGGGACTCGAGCAATTTGTTCTTTTTTCCGGCTTCTATTTCTCTCTGCTGTGAGTGGTTTATGAACAAAAGTAGAAATGCCTCGACTGTTACATCGAGCAAGCTATTATCATAAGTTTAATTCAACATTGCCTGCTCGATGCTTTGCTTTTTATTGCCTTAAGAGATGAAACAATGTTTCAGCTCTAAGTAACCATTAATTATATCAACTTGTAAGGCGATATTTTTGTTCTTTTTTTCTCTAATGATTTTTGTGAGAGAATCATGATTCATTGCGTGTATGAAATAAATGTAACATTGATTATTCGTATTTTGGCTTATGTTGCAGTTTCTTGTACAAACAGTGAACAGGAAGAAACAATGGCAACGGCCGCGGTGACAGTTGCGACTGAAAGCGAGTCGGGCGTTTTCTCGACAAGGTCCAGATCAGGATTCGATTCCAGTGGTAGTATAGACTTACTGGCAGCCCTGCAATTACACAATACCACGCGTCAGGGAGTTACGCAGGTACCGGGCCTGGTCAGACTGAAACCTGCTTATCATCTTCATGGTAAGGCATGTTTTGTTTATCTATTATTTTTTAAATCAATTCATCTTCGATCGCATACTGAAAAAAATAAAGCTTTAATAAGTCCATTGGAGTTAAATTAGTATCATATGTAATCGTAACAATTTTTAAACAAAAACAGAAAAACAATTCAGTTACCTGGAGTTAGTTGGGAATTATTATGCTGTGAAAAAATCACTAGTAAACATTTAATTATTCAATTAATTCAAAGATTATTATTTAGTTGCAGTTTGTTAAATAGAGATCAATTTTCGAGGTATTTATAACAATAATAATTTTTTTTCACATAAAAATTATGAATTTAAAAACATTCAACAATAGAATAGTTAAATTTATTATTACAAGATATAAATTATGTTTAGCTTAAAAGGCATTTATATGTCATCAATATTTTATTACCTTCATTGATTGGATAATATAAAAAAGACATCCGATAGATTTTTTCAAACGTGGAAATAACTGTTTAAAATGCATAGTGAATGAGTATAATTACATATGGATAATAAAAACAGAATCTGTAAATTTGGATACTTTATATTAAATACGTTGTTAAATTAAGTGTTAATTCCCTTTTTCATTTCATTCAGTATAGGTTTTGACTTAATTTAAATAGATAATCAATTGTATTTTTATCTTATTACTATAACTTTTTTATGGGAGTACTTCAAATGAATACCTATAGTTTTATTCAAATACAATTCATGTATGTAGAAATTGAATTAAATTCTTCCTTCTTTTAGCACCATACCATGGTATTTAAATTAGACAAGATTTATTGGTTGGCATTTATAATCTAAACATAACATAATCGTTAAGAAATCATAAAATTTATTGTATTAATTCATTACATATTGATTTCTTCAAATACTGTAATATATTTGCATAATAATTTACTATTTATCGCGAACTAAATATATACATATTTATAATTTCGAATCATAACACTTACATGAAAAATAGACATTTTTTATACTATATTATGCTGTTTCTTAGAAATTACTTCCTGTCCAAATGTATACAAAATATTCAATGTAATTCATAAATATGCAAGATTTTCAAAACAATATAATTTTGAAGATTTTGAAGATAAATAGATTTCAATTGTTTAATATATAGCGGTAAAGCGATTTCAATATTTTGTTACTTATAAGTAGAAAGGCAATGTGGTCCATAGAACGAGAGTAAGTTATATCTGAGAATATAGAGTCGTCTGCCTTGGCTCGTCAGACTCGCGTCCGCGACCCTTGATTGGCTGGGAAGTTTTTAAAAAACTTTGCGAATATTTGCTTTTAAACTAAATTGATTTATATTGAAAGCATATATTTATATTGAAACATTTGATTTATAACCGGAAGAAGTTTCTTTTCTCAAATCTTGTATTTAAATATAAAATAATAATACTTAAATACGTTTCTTTAATTTTCAATAAAGTTAACTATTACACATATTACAAAAAATAACCTTCCTCAAACTTGAAAATTCCTATTATTACTTTACTATCTTTATTTCCATCAATTGAAATATTAATTATCAGAATGCAAATGAATAGTTTTTTGTCAAGTTTTATCATCTTTCTATTATAATGAAATTAGAAATGTCGTGAAGAAAAAACTGTTTCAATCATGATAAATTATGATGGATTATATAATGTTTTGCATCGGGCTATCAAATTTCGTAGCCGGCGCGGTTCTGCGAACTTGTCCGCCTATACAGTGAACGCAATTACTGAGCCACGGGCAATTACTGCCGCACAGACTTGCGTGTTTTGGGTGCAACGCTGCGCGGTGTGCGTAATAATCAAGGGTTGCTGAGACAAACATGAGCTACCCCGAAAAAACGTTTCAATTATCTTCCCCCAAAGCACAGCTGCGCGGAGAAAAAAGCACTGAAAGTTGCTCTTTTCCTGCAATAACATTGTACTTGCGGACTTCCAAGAAAGTTTTGGCACGCCGCGAAACATTTCACTTGGGATTACACATGAGCCGTTGTTGCCTGTTTATAATGTCTGGCTAAATATGATTTCATATTTCATGAAACAGAAAGACCCGCGCGGAAAAAGCGACATCTCTATCTCGGAAAGTTTCAAATAGCGTAATTAATCTGTCTAGATTTCTAATCAAATATTATATTTAAAAGTTGAGTTTCGAGATTGAGTCGTACAATTTCTGAGTGACAAATATTTCGTAGATATTCCAAAGAAATCTGAAATACCGCAGATTTGACAGCGTTTTTGAATATAGTCATTTTCCACGTTGCGTTCTATGGAGTACCAAGCCATCGCATGATCAACGAACATTAGACAAGACAACAGAAGAGTTTACACATGAGTTTAGTGGCGTTTTCATGTCGGTTCAATTTTCTTAGGTCCTAATTTTCCAATTACGCTGCTGCTATTCAATTACTGATAATCCCATTAGTTGAACAGTATGCAGCTAAATCATTTACTATCCGTAAACAGTATCTGTTTCACAGAAAGCCGTAACACTATTTTGTTTCTCAGAATGCTAATCAAATATATTAAACGTTTAGCTATATGTATTCAAGCAAATGAATTGAATTCATTTTAAATTTGTACATATTTATTACTTTATTCAAAGAAACATACATATAGATATTGGTTCAAAAAATGTTATAAATTTGTGTAGCAAGCACAAGCAAATTTGAAAATATATTGATATAAATAATATGACAAGTTTAATCATTAACTAAATATTAGCACCTTTTATAGGCTAAATAATTTACTCATAAAACAAAGCTTGAAAGATAACATTTCAAAATTTTCCAAATTTTAAAAAAACTAGATGAGTGAGCGCGCCCTCCGAGCGCTTCGCCTCTGAGTTCTGTATGATTTCATTTTTATTATAGTGAAAATTCAAAAAATATATAACGATTGGTCCAATTTATTATTCAAATATCGTATTGTAAAACGTAAAACAGTTATGTTTTTTTTTACTATAGAAGCAGTAAATAATCTTAATTTACTATTGTGAATGACCATTAATTTATAACTCATAACGCATTGAAGTTAGGCATGTAATAAAATCTCACCTACTGCAACTTCAGAGAGAGCTTTACTTTTTAAAAATGGAAGAATGGAAATTCAATAAATTATAAAATGTGCATTTTCGTTTATGACAAATTATCATTCGAGTTACTATATAAATGAACATTATGATAAAAATGGTATTTTTAAAATAAACTTCATTTCATTGTAATCAATATTAACAATTAAACCATCATAAGATATTATTTATATTT
>JABFQD010005490.1:0-10663 GCA_022817045.1 Psix sp. ZL-2020
TAATAGTCATGTGTGGTAGTTATGTTGTACTTGTGTATTCAATATATATAATTGTCATACGTATAATGATTATAATTTCATGATGAAAAAGAAATCGTGTAGATAAATGTGTAGAAGGCAGGACATAAGAAAGATTGATGTGCAAACATAAGAAAGATAGACCAGGTAGAATATCCAAAAACACAATGACATATGAAAGAATAAAAGACAAAACTTTTAGAGTTGTCAAACTAGTTTTATCAACCATACGTGGTATTCCGCAGTATATCGTTTTTACGGGGATGTCGAGTCAAGACGAGAAACATTGAGGAAGGTTGTCTTTGAGTTTCATGGCAATATTTATTTTTGAACGTGTCTTCCGAGACTGCTACCATTTCGCGAAATGATCATGAAACTAGACTGCCATGCAAGCTATTCGTGATCGACCATAATCATACGAGAAAATTGCTATCCTCTTTGGACATTTTTTACAATCTAATCATTCAAATAAATTTTTTCGTTTGCGTCAATCTCCTACTGCCATTTATGAAAATTGACTTTTTATTTCTATTTTTGCTTTTTTGATGAAAGATAATCATTCTTTACATATTCATGTAATTTAATAAACAAATTTTCTTTAATCTTTTCGGACAATGAGTTCAGGAGTTTGCAAAAGAAAAATAGCTGAAATTGATTCTCCTAAACATGTATTAGAACAAAAAAAATACAGTATGATTACATTTTTTTTGTAAAGTCAATTAAGTTTTTTATCAACAATATCAATAAAACTATTCTTTCTGTTTTTATGATTTCAATTATTTGGTATATCCAAATTGATATTGTAATTGCAAGTTATGCATACAAGTAATAAAATAGTCAATTTAAAATTAATTTTCTGCATTTCAGTTCCTGCGTCATTAATGTCGCACTTGAAAACTTGAAAGATCTATCATTTCTTTGCATTATCATATTATGTCTTTTAGATGTTGATGATATGATGAGTCTTGTACAGAAAAATGATTGATATAAATTCAATTGACGTTTGATAACTGTTGTCGTTTATTAATATTTGGGTAAAAAAGAATATCAGTTATGTAATAATTATTATGAATACTTCTTAAATATTATTGAAATGAATTTGTTGAAACGAATCTTTTATTGTTGATATTGAACATGTTGCAAATAATGAAAATTCATTAATAACTGGATATGAAAAATGGTCCTTAGTCAATAAATTACAATAAAACTGTTACTCTTTATTAAAAAAATATAACCTGTTAATTACATAACTTATGTACTTTAGTATATTAGTCAACAAATACACCAAACATAAATTCAAAATATTTCTTTTTTTCAAATACTTTTATGTGACCACAAGAAGTGTTTTATATTTTACATTTTAGATTCAACAGAAAACATGGTGATATATTTCATCCGTTCATGTAACATCCGGTTCAGAACAAAATGTAACTGTAAAGTTGTATTAAAAGAAATTAAAGTAACTCAACAATACAAATATATAATAAACTAACGACAGTTCAAATAGAATAAAACCTAATCCATCTTTTGAATTTCCAAATCTTCAGTTTAAAGAAATCAGCAGCTTTCTTTGGAATATTAGAATTATTGTTGATACCATTTTGAGCAAATTAAGTTTTCGAACTTTTTCATTTCAATAGCAACGTTATTAGATAAATTTACTTAACAGTTTTCAGATTTGTTCTAACACTTTATATGACAAAACAGGAAGCTATCATTTAAAACTGATGATAATATTGAACCTGTGTCTTAAGAAAATAATTAATAAACAAAATCATTTTGATTGAGGTATATTAATCTCGGGTCGAAAAAGTTATCGACTAGCGACGTTTGGAATAAGTTTTTCTTTGATATCGATCAGGTCGGAGGTCTTGTAATAAGCTTGAATCGAAACACACTAGTGAGTGCTTGGTGGTTTGTCCATTGAGACTTGTGTTTACTGATGTATAAAATTCAGCTGTGCTTTGAATTAATTCATTTTCATGACGGTTTAACTGTGACCGAACCGCTGACACGCAATCACTACAATGTACTGATTTAATTCTTTTTCGTATTGCAGAAGAAAATCTCAACACAGGCGGTGAAAGTTGCGTCGGAGAAGTCTGTGACCCTCTACTCTAGAAAAAGAAGGAATACAAAAACACTCAAGATGGACCAGGCAAACAGCAACGGAACGTCAGAATTGCTTCTGAAAAAGAAGCAAACCTTTGCCAGAAGGGTATCTGACATGTTCAAGGGTAAATATCTATTATTTTGGACCAAGAATCTTAGTCAAAGAAATTGACAACTGAATTAATATGTAGCATTGAAAAATGATTAAAATAAGTTTTTTAAAGATGAATGAGTGAGACGATAAGTCAATTAAAAAGTGTAAAGTCATCCAAATTTCATTCATGTTGTTCGCCAGTTATTCACTTGATAATCTGTAGATAAATGTTATTTAAAGCACATGGGAAAACATAAATCTTATATCGTTGCTTCAAACGTCAATCAAAATAAAACTAAACAAATAATCATGTCACTGCTTCGTAGTAAAATCAATTATCCTTTTTCTGTTTTATATCAATCGTATGCAAAAACGTGCTTTGATTTCAATTTTGTTGAATTAGTTAGTTTGAATATTAACATAGTTTCCTCTTCCTGAGGGAAAATATTTTGCCTATCTCTGGCGTCGTATCGCAATTTTTATTATTCTTAAAATACCGATAATCATGATGCAACCTTATATCAATTTGCATAAATAGCGGTTATCCTGCTATTAAGAGAAATCGCAATTTCATTTGTTCAATTGCATTTCCAGATGGCGCTAACAGCGGCCCGCCACTACTGTTCAGACACAGCTCGATGCAGAGGATCCGCCACTGTTGCCGAAACTTAAATCTCCTGCCGTATCTTCTCTATTCATTCGATCACTCAATTTCTCACCCAGTTGCTGTCAAAGTTAACTACTATCTAAATATCGTTGTCAAACACATTCTCCAAAACATGATCCTACTGTACACAAAAATCCAGACGTCCATTCTCAGGGTGTTGAGTTGCGATAGAAAACTGCTCCGATCTGAGCAGGAAGAGCAAATGGAACAGACAGAGCAAAAGGTGCAGACAGAGAAGGAGCAAAGCGAAGAAACTTCCACGGTCTTCCATGAACGAGTGGACACAAAAATGAAAGCAAAACGCACGCCTTTTTATTTGGTGCTAGTCATCTACCTCGCGCCCTTTGTCGTCACTTGTCAGTTAGTTGTGGTCTGCTGTTTACTAACTGTGAGCAAGTTTACGCCGGGTTTCATATTTCTTGTAACCGCGCTCTTATTCCTAGGCGTCATTTCGATCCGCATAATGTTCCACAATTCCGTCGCCTTCCGGCAAAACAAAAAAGAAAAAATGAAAGTTCAATAATGCCCGTCTGTGTAATTGTTGCTCTTTATTTTCATCCCATTTCGTTTCAATAGATTAATGGTCGCTTGTCATTTTATGAAATAATTTTGATGAACTTTTATGAATCGGAATCATGACAGAATTCTATTAAGGAAAACGAGCTATTTCGACCAATTATTGGTTAGTTAAATGTTTACTCGCAACATGTACGTGCTATATATCGATTGAGCAACGTGTATAGCTCCTTTATCGCTGAATACATTTTTCTGTGACTTAGTCTTTATCTTTCCGTTCACAGAATTTATTGGAAAAGGCTACAGTTAATTAATAGCATTCTCAATAATTGTTGAACCATAATCATATTGTGAGATATTATTTACTGTGTAAGACTGAAAAGTACTGTTCTAATTGTAACTTGTAAATACAGTTGTAAAAATCGTATGAGTGAGTGCGCTTGTTCGAGTGCGTCAAGGCACGTGTTACGTTTACACAATTACAGGTATACATGTGATCATTTATATATATCATTGACTTATTTTTTATCTCACTGGAGACTCCATTGTATTCGCGACAACGAGAAATCTTAGAAATATATAAATATATACATTATTTCTGTTAATATGATTCTCTTCGGAGTTACAATAGCAACGAGAACAATATTGTTTGTTCTGGACGTACAACTTTTGTTATTATTTATTAATGTCGAAACATAAGTGAGAAGAAGAGCGAACAGACTACAGCAATCACGCCCGTAAAGTACCAACGTTTCTTAGGCTTCGCGTCTTTACCAGTGTTTCTGTATGGGCCCATCTTAGCTGCGTATGCGATCACCTGTGGCACGTAATTTTGCTCGTGCGTTGTGTGGAACAAATGCGCAAAGGGCCCTGCACATAGACAAAAAAATGCCAGTGAGTAATTTTAACGTGATTTGTAGAACCAAAAGTTATGATAGTTAACAGTTCGAGAATTACTTTGAAGGCTGTTTTAAGCATTGAATGTAGATAACATTGATTTTAATATTGTTTAGGATCGATTTGACAATTGGTTAAGGTGAAAGTGGAATTCTGTGATAAAGCAATGCAATTAGGTTATTTTGAGCGAAGATTTTAGAGTATGGGATATTTCGCAATCGCGTTTGTCTTTGTAAGCAAAATTGATCTTCAAAGTAAATCTCACGACTGGACAGTTCAAATCTCAAGTGGGCTAGTAAGAGAATAGTGAGTTTTTATTTGGTATGCAGAATTTTAATCGTGTAACTGCGGTCATTACTGTCCTAGCGTTTGTATACACATTTGTGACATCAGATGTCACTACGGAATAATTTTACATTCTTAAGACTTTCAGTAATGAAAATGTTTATTTTCAAATAGTTATTGTTTTATAAGCATACTTTGTTTCAATGAAACTAGATATTGTACAAGAAATTGAGTAAATTACAAATTATTGAGTTGAAATGCGTTCCAATTACTTTATCAACCCGCTCAACTTTTAACAACGATCATTCTCGATAAGAGTTGTAACAATGTTGAAGCTCACCCATTGCATACACGACAACATCTCCCCCTCCATGGTAAGCCTCTTTTGTGATTATAGCTGCCTGTTGACTGTAAGTAAAGTCACTCGTATTATACTTAGAAGGGTCTACACGAACGGACTCATTTTTCTCGTTTACGGTGTAAGCTGCATTATTAGGTCCACCGGTACTGTACGTCAACGTAGTATATGGTGTTTCATCTGGGGCTTGAGATTTTTGTGCTATTCCTGGAAGTACAATATGTTTCGTTTTAGCACAATATCACTACGCTTTCTATTTTGAATTATAGCTATCTTTACCATGAAGAATGCTAAAATTTGATTATCATTTTCAGTATCATCTTTATCTTTTTGAATCCTAAATAAATACACAGAGATAATTCTTTCCCGAGATGTTAGACAAAACAATATACTGATAACTCTACATTCATTTTCTAGAAAGATATTCGTTTTCCTTACATTACTTTATGCTCAAATTCATCATTTTAGATTTTGCTCATTTTTCATTTTCGGAATATAACACTTCTCACATAGCAATGATTTATTTTTCATACTTTCATAACTATGTTTTTTAAAGACATATTAGGAAGTCTTATATGACGTTTGAAAGAATTGACATACTAGCTTACTTTATGCAAAACTTTAAGTGTGCTACATACGACATGCAATATATTCAATTATTTCTCAAATGTTTTTGTAATAATCAAAAATAATAGCATTATTGTTCATTGTGAAAACAATCAAATTTCTCCATTTTCATATCATTGCGTAAGTAAAGATATTCTTTCATATTTGTTTGTTATTATTTTTACCAAGTATTGACGAATTTCTATCACTGTATCCATTAAAAGCTAAAGAATGTGTGTGATCACTGGTGACAATGATGAGAGTTTTTGTGATGTCAACTATTCGTAGCGTAGAATTGACTGCGTCTGAAAGTCGAATTGTTTCAAGCAAGGCTTGAGCTGCGTGACCTCGATGATGTGCGAAATCAATGAGGCCGCCTTCGACCTAAAAAAACAATTAGTTAACAATTGTGTTGTTATTTTATTTCAACAATAACAAAGCTAAAGTAGTGTGTTGACCATCAAAACAAAGCCTTTTTTCCCTCGTTTGAGAACTTTCACTGCTGCAATTGTCATTTCCTCCAGACTTGGCTGCCCTTTTAAAGTTTTATCCCGTTTATAATCCATACTAATGTGGCTGTTGGCGAATATGCCAAGAAGGAAATCAGTTTTTTTTACATTTATCCTTCCTAATTCCTCTTTGTTTTGTATGAATGTGTAAGTTGCGTTTCTCGATTCTTTATCTCGCTTCCAGTCTTCAATTAAATCGCGACCGTCCGTACTGTAACAAGCCCATGTGTCTATTGGGTCGGCTTCTGTTCCTTCTACGTTAGACTGAAGTACTTGTCTGCCACCGCCTAATATCACCTGAAATTATACAATAATTTCGAAATTATTAGACAAATTTTAATTGTAAATAAGCATTTAATTCTATACAATATTCTTCTGTTAAATGAGAATTTGTATAATATAACATTTTAAATTCAGTACAAAAAATCATTAATAACTAACAATACAAATTTACAAATTGAATTATTATAAATTGGAAAGTAATTGGAATGTCTAGAGATAGTTCAATTTTTTAAGAACATATTTGTGTGAAGTGGAATTTTATGAAAAATTCGAACCGTGATATTCAACTCTTGACGTCAGCGAATCATTTTGATTACGTCAATAAGATTTTATATGCGACTAAAAAATTATACGATTTCAAGTTTTACAAGAAAAATATTTATATTAATTTTTAAGTTTCACAGTTAAACAAATAATTGTTTAATGTCGAGTCATTCTAAATACAAAAAATTAATACAATAAATTCTACTGAGTATTTCATTAGAGATAAGTATTAGCAATTTAAAATCGTTACAAATAAGTCGTGTGCGTGATGAATATTTAGTTTTTATTTTAATGAATATATTATTTATTAATTATTCAAATTAGAATTTGGATCCATAGCTGTATAAAATAGAGATTCATTAGTAAAAGGAAGATACAATAATGAAATAAAATTATATGAAAATGTAATAAATGTGTTATTTTTGTACTTTGTGTACCTTAATATTTTTCCCTGGCTCATCTTCTATAAGCTGTCTAGCAATATCTTTACATTTTTTGGCACTTGGAGGCATTTTTGCTTCACATTCCCATCTTCTATCTGGACAGTGAGCATATAATGGAGCGGGCGTTGCATGAGTAACTCTCGTAGTAGTTACGAATCCTAAAAAAAGAATTGTTTAAATACAATATTTAAGGATTTCAGTGATAGAAATAAAATGTTTCTATCACAAGTTTCTTGATAACTATTAATCATTCATGAAAAAAGAAAGAATTTTAGATATTAAATAAATATCCAAAATATTTGTACTTATAAAGTGCTTTTGAATTATAACAAATATTTTAGCAAAATACTTAATAAAATGAGTATGTATAAATATATCTGACAGTATGAAATTGAAGAAATGATTGTTTAGTTTATATAAAAAATGAACTTTTAACATTAACTTTTCAGAACAGTAATTACCGTTTTGTTAAAATATTTCAAACTTTCATTTTTTACATTGCTCAAGTGAATATACTAAATTTCATTATATTTATGATCTGCTCAAGTTTTGCAAAAATTAATTTTAATAATTCAAGTTTGAACTATATTGATGTCGGTAATCAAACCAGTATCTTTGCCGACTGACTGCGCCCAGCTGATTATTGATTTGACATGATACTCGGTATTCAAACTTGCTTCACAATCAGCAAGTGGTACATTGGCATCGACACCAACCACCTCATAATTTGTCTTCACACCACTGAATAGAGCGGTCGCTGAAGATGCCGAATCAGGAACTTGTTTGTTTGTATTATAAGTCTGTGAAAACGTAAATTGATAAATGTACGTACACATGAATGTTTATTAATAGAACAATACATAATTAAGATCCATATTCTATAACGTGTATTTCTTGACTGTATTGACTTACAAGAATCAATCATTTTAAATAAGTTCAAATCATAAAATTATTAAAGTATCATATAAAGAAACGTTTCTTGATTGAAAATTAATACTAACAAATATTTGTTTTAGATTAAATATGCTGGTAATTAAAAATGATTAATCAATATTAATGTTATATATATATTAATATTATTAAAGTTATTTATGCACGCATGTAATAATAATAATAATAATAATAATAATAATAATGATAATAATAATAGTAAGTAAATATATCAAACAATAATTTTACTATGCGTTTGTAAAAGAATCTAGTTATTAAACAATTTTCGAGATTATCAAATTATAATGAGTTATTTTTATAATAAAAATAATTGTTATTATAATATTATACATTTAATGTATAATTTGATTTTTCTACCGAACTCATGAATAAATAATGTTAGAAATGTAAATTAAAGTGAGATTGTAAAAGATTTCATTGATTCAGAAATAAATAAGAGAAAATTGATTTTTAATTAATATCAATGAAGTTTATCATGCTCATGGAACAAACTCGTAATATTAACTAATACTGTCGTTCGTTTGTAAAAGAAAAGTGAATCGTTGAAACTATACTTCAACTCCTCTCCTGTTGCGTATCATTATTTATTCTATAGTCGAGAAATTATTTCCACGACTTTCTTGCAGCTTTGTTTTTTTATCGATTACCAAAGCAGGGTCATTTCTTTCTATACCAAAGTAAATATATTTTCTCTGAAATATGATTTCTGCGAGTTCTCTGGAATTCATATTGTCACAAATATTTGAATTGCGTATATAAAACGCAGAAATTTAAATTCGTATTATATCTCTGGAAGTGTGATTCATAAGTTCTAGAATTGAACAATTCGATAAAAAGAAGATCAGTTAGTCAATTAATGGCAATTGATATTAGTAATTGTCGTCACCTTGCGTGTTAATCGAAATTACCTTTAGCAAACCCATGTGAGGGAATTTTTCCCATGCAAGGTAACTGTGCTCGCCAGATTTGTAAATCCTACTGGCAGTGATTGTGTCGGGACTCATACCGTCTCCAACAAAAATAATGACATTCCTAGCTGGCTCGGTAATCCACTGATAAGCTAATGACTCTTCGATTTCATTCTCTGCTAAGTCCCGCCAATATTTACTATCTGCGATTTAAATGATAATGCAAATTAATAAACTGGACTGATATTTAAATTTGTATGCGTTGGACAAATTTTGTTAATTTATATCAAACTCACCTTCTATGGTTCGAACTATTGTTAAATAATATGCTAGTATTGCCAATTGAAATGTTATTGATTTAAAATCCATTTTTTAAACTGTTCCGTGCTCGTTCAAACGTGCGACACACCACCAATCTCGTGCTCAAGTCTACTGCTTGAGTCGGACGGTTTAAAAGCATATGATGCAACCCAATGGTTGTTAGCTAACGACTTTGTATCTTAAGTCGGTAAGTAAGTATGTTTCTCAAGTTTTGCTCGCACCCTGGAACTTGCAAATTAGAGCTATAACCCTTCTAAAGTTGTAATGTTACACTATTTATTTATGATATTATGGTTTTATTGTTTTGATGTTAGTAAATTGCTTATTTTTAGAAATGTAATATTTTGAAATAATATGTAAAGATAAATAGTGAACGGAAATTATTTTAGTTATTGTATGCTTTAACAGTTGGTGCAATCATATGAATGATAACAGATAGTATCGATGTAAGGTTATTAAATAAACAGTGAGAATTCGTAGAAATATGTTTTCTTTTTTATTGTATATAAACATGAAAAAATCAATAATATCTTTAATAATTCTATGATGAAAAACTGTGGGGTTCAAATTGTTAACGGTTATTATGAAAAAATACAATACAACTGTTTAATAATTAACTTAAATGAAGAAGTATGAAAAATGTATTGGTAAGTTTATAATTATAATCAAATTAATAAAATAACAATAGAATACTTTTAAAACTGAAGGTTTAAAAACAAATGTAAATAATAACTTATAATAATTGTTAACCAAAATGTGTTTTTGTCCGTTTGTTCTTTTCATTTTCAATTTCCCACAATTTGTATTTATTATAATTTCTACCATATATAGCATTTCTCCGAAATTCAATTTAATAGAAATCGATATTGCCATGAATATTTTGTCACAAACTACTAAATCATTATTTATTAAATATTTGTTTTTAAAACTTTCATTTTAATCCTATTTTAATTTTATGTTTGTATTTATTTTATTGTTTAAATTATATGTTATATATTTTATTTTATTGATTTTTCTGTGTTTATAAATTTACCGAAACACTTTTTATTAATGCGTTTTTGACTTTGACGGTTAAACAGTTTCTATTTTGTACTTTGTAGTAATAATCGTTAACAATTTGAACTCCACCTAGAAAACTGGTATCTTTTTTTCCCCAAAAATTAAGTTAATTTATTTTTTAAAATACATACAAAATAGAAACTAGGTGATGAGTTGAGCTGATTTACAGTTTTATATTAATACAAAAGCTGTTACGTACAAATCTATTTCGATAACGCAAAAAAGATATCTGGAGTGAGCTTTTTGTTAATTAAAAAAAGGTGAAAAAATACACGACCACTCTCAGACAAAAGTCATTAATTTGACTGTGTTATAATAAAAATTACCATATTTATTACTTGCTATAAGATAATAAGATCGTTTTATTGTTTAA
>JABFQD010005491.1:0-10663 GCA_022817045.1 Psix sp. ZL-2020
ATTAATTTTTCTTTTTGCTATCAGAATGAATTTTTAAAATGTATCCAAAACTACGAAATCGATTCGTGAGTATATTTAACGAATATGAATGTTTTTAATGAAGAATCCTTTTAAAATAATAATAATTTTTAATATATTTGTCAAATAAATGATTTTAGGAATCTAATCGATATGCTCGTAGTATTTTAGAAACATTCGATTACTAATTTTATCATGTATTCCACATACCCTTAAAATCTATTTTCAGATCCGATTAAATGATTCATTGTATGTTCTTCAAGGTTCAACTGTCGAAAACGTTACCAAATTGCCAATTTATCGTCATATTTAGCTATAATCTATTTATACAGTTTATCGTTTGATCGCATTATTTATATCAAAGATTAAAAGATAATTTTATTCATATTAAAAGTATTTTTAAACTTATGTACCATTTTTAAACATTAAATATACTAAATTATCTCCTATTCTCCACATTTTACATTAATGAAAAATTAGCTTTAAAAATAAATTGAGGTTTTTGACTTAGAAGCAATATCGTAAACTGTGCACATTTGAGACCACTTTTAATTGTTAATTTCATGTAAACAAAATTTAAATGCTCATTTTTAATATCGTTATTAGACGAGATTAATTTATTGAATATTGAACATACAAAATAAATATATGATGTGTAAACATACAATCACATTTATTTATCAATAAAAAAAAAACAAAATTAATCTATTAACAAAAATTTCATCAACTTAATTGATATTTAGTTTAAATAAAATTCTCATTACTTTATTTAGCATAAGAAGTGCATTAATTTTTGTGAATCATGTTGCCAAAACTGCAAACAAACGATTAATAATTTAATTCTCAGCTTAAATTTCTTACGTCAGATGTTTACGGTATTACATAGTATAGATGATGAAATATGAAATTTTGTAATGAATTTTTTTTTGTTTTTTTAGTAAATTTGAATAATTTATTTTTAATAAAAATAAATGCCGTTTTTGATCTTCAATTTTTAAAACCGTCATCGTTTTAATAATGTTTGAATTAAAACCATCATGGTTGTTAGTTTTCTTTAACCATCAATATATATTAAAATGTCAATTTCGTTAAGAACTTAATTGACCATTACCTTTTCCTACCTTCGGAAGTTTGACGGACGTGGAATTGGCGGACCTAAAATCGTACTTCTGAATCCAGCGTGCATTTCAGTCACATCAATATGCGCTTCTACGTCGACAGATAAGCCTACGATCGAACTTTACAGTTGCACTCTAATTCCTTTAGCCGCATGCGATTGGATATGACAAAATTCTAACTTTTGTCTTATAGTATGAACCACTTATCAACACCACTTAACTTATTAATAAAATCAATTTAAATATTTTTATATAATAATGAAATTGTTTTTTTTTCAATAATTTATGTTAACGAAATATTTATAAATAAACATTTATTTTCCGTTCAATCTAAGATTTGTGATAATGATTGTTGTTTTGCGAAAAAAATTATCATATGTAATGATAACTGATTCATGATTGAAAAAATGTAGTATTTTTACGATTTATAAATATTAGGAAATGTAGTTTTAACATTACGGAATGTAATACATGTATCAGAAAAACACGTGAATGGAACATTAAATTTAATGTTGCATCAACATAAATATTATAATACTCTGAAGAGGAAATATTTTCAATGTATCGGAAAAATATTTCTTTTATTTATTTTGTTAAAACCAATGTTTTTCCCAAAACGGATAAAAAACGGAAATCCGAAAAATAAAAATTATCGATAAAGGTTTTAATATTAAATGTTAAAATAATTGACCGACGTGAAAACCATTGACAAAATAAATTATATAATTAATACTTGTACAATTTGAGAAATCAAAGACGTTCAACAGGAACAATATTAATATTTAATAGATGTATGACTACGGTTTAATGCATATTTAAGTTAAATGAATTTTGACAAAAATTAAATTCATAAATAATAATACTTTCAAACCCGAAAAGACAGTTTTGAAAAATCAGTTTATACAACACTCAGTTGAAATTTGGGTGCAAAATATTTTAACCCATTTTCTACACAAGTTTAATACTTTAAAAAAGTATGAAGTATCCATAACTATCACATTGCACCTTTCTGGAGCACCAGTATATAAAAAGACTCAAAAATCTCAACAATATGAGATAATTCAGGTATAACCTTACACCAGTCCAAAATATTTGTTTACAAGAATACGATTTTAGAAACACTTGAAATTTTTCACCAGAATAGGTTAAAATTTCATAAAAATAAAATACCCATAAAACTCGACGATATAAAGTCCGGAGAAGACTTCATACGAATTTGAAATCTCATTGAGAAATACTCGTTCATGCGAATGGAGCACTTTTCAAATGCTAACAATATTTCACAACATAATTATGGAATTTTGCAATGTAACAATGTATTATTTTATTTTATTACATTATAATTTGAAAAAAAAACACGATGGTATCAATTAAAAACTTGGGCGTAGCAGCATTATAATTGTATCTACTTGATTAAATCAACGAAAGCTAATAAATATATCTTACACGGGTATCTATAACTGGTAAAGTAAATATTTAACGGATCTGAGTCAGCAATATTGACGCCATGTGCAATAAACAAATATACTTTACTTGTATAAATACCCGCAATAGATCTTCGTTTCTGTGTTTTAAGAATACTCAGTTAGACATATTCATGTATAGCAGAGATACTATTCTATTGTGTGTCTTGTTGTTGTTTATATTCCAACTTCACAAAATTGCTCTCTCAAAGATGAGAGTGTCTCTGTGAATTTGATGAATTTATTTGAGTTTCCCAGGGAAAAATATTTTATCTAAATTATAAATAAAATTAGCGCAAACTTCACCGAAAATTACGTTTTTTAATAATCGCTTGACATCATGTACGTATATATGTAACGTTAATGAAAACCGTCAAATAGACATATATTATAAATGTTGAAGAAAATTTTCCCTGGGGTATAATGGATGGGTACGGAATCTCTTCTAAAAGAGCTCTCTTGTTGGGTTGCTAATAAACATTAACAGAATTTATACATTCAATATTTATTATACTTCTCTGCAAATAATTTATTACACATGACCGAAATTACTCTAATAAAACATTTCAAATTAGCTGAAAGATTTGTAATTCCATATTTAACTGTTTCAACTTTAATGTTTATAATCATTATTTATAAATTGAGCGATATTTATTTTACTTGTTTATATGATTTATTTATTTATTATGTAAAAATGTTTTCCTATCACAACTTTCAATCCATTCAATTGAAATAAAAACAGCCATTTGTATACAAACGTATTTTGATATATTTATAAAACTACATTCATCCATGCACTAATTAGAGCTTTATGCAACTATTTTTCTTATTGTTTTATTTGCCCATTGAAATGCGAACGAAAAAGAATGTTTTAATCTATAATAAAAAATGTTTGTTTTATATCAATGATATGATGTAATTAAACTTTGTATTTATAACTAATTTACTGAAAACCATTATTGATCATTATAAGCTTTCTTCATATACGTATTTTAATATTTAAGTATTTTCGTTTCACATACGAAAGTACTGAAACAATAAACATTTATGTTGCATAAATGGTATGTTGTACGCTAAAGTATGCAACACTACCATTTTGCAAGTGTGAAGTTAGCAATATGAGTTAGAACAGAGAATTGTACATGCTAAAAGCGAAATTTGCCAACTTCTCACGTCTCATAACCGTATTGCTTTTGTTTTAAGTCAAAACATTTTCATTACAGAAAGCAAAAAAAGTTTGTCTGCAATATTTGAAAGAATATATTATAAAAAATCATCTCTAATTTTATTAATCTGAAATAAAAAAAGATTGTTTTTGTAATTTAGTATCGAGCTTTGGAAAAGTGAATGTAATGAAAAATTGAACAATTTCTCGCGTATTGTTTGAAATAATTCATAGCTTGATATCTCAGTAAACAAAAATGTTGAATCTAGTCGCGCTTTGTTTAACAAACAGATGGTACACGACATCGATTCTATCATACGTAAATCAAAATTTACTGCTACGCAGAGGTTCTTGAATCTATCGACTGCTTACATACAATCTTAAGACTCTTGCTATCTGGTTCACAGAATACAAACTGAAGGCGTTTGTTTCTATATTTCAAACAAGCTAACCTAATTACGCTGTCATCGATGTATCAACATCTATCTTTATCATCTGAGTGGTACATCAATAAATACAGCCGTTCTCATTAGTCGGTAGCTTAATTGTCGATAAATCATCGAGCAAAAACAACTCTCATCATCTTAAGTCATCAAAGACAAAATAAAACGGGCGGAAGAACAAAATAATTATCGAAATTTTGTTTTCAAACGTTTACACATTTCGTTAACATAAATCTTGAAGCGATTGTTTCACTCACAGGCTGACGGGTTCGAAATAATATTTACATACCGGAGCGCGAGACGCGAAAATTTATGTACCTCGTAAACAATTGCTCCGCGCACGAACACAAGCCTAAATATATAAAGTTGATCCCGCGGCCAATTACGGAAACGTATAGCTCAACGGCTAACTCGTTTTTACACCCGGAAGGAAACAGCACCGTTGATTAGCTTAAAGAACGTCAAAAGCAACATTGTACTCCCAAAGCCCGCTTAGATCAAAGCTACGTGTCTATGTCAAGTTCGGAGAACAAATTAACACTGGCCTTAGACGGCTCGGGCTGTTTCAAGACGATCGCAAATACTAGTCCAAGAACGTTGTGTGCGTTTGTGCGTACGAGCGCCACTACGCTACTTAGCACATCCAAACGCCTTCGCAAATCATTGCCCAAAGTATTTTAAGAAAAAGCTCATGCTATTTAAATATCTCAAACGACAACCTAATACTCGGACATTATTCTCAGCTCTTTACATCGCCAATAACCGAACTGTCGATTCTGCAAACTTTGCCAAATGCCAATTTCATTGCGGTTTCAATATTTTATTCTTCATTTGATGGTTTTATAGATAGAATGATAAGTTTCACTCGTTGTAGCTTTTCATTACGATTTTTATTGCCAAACTTTAGACACAATAATTATACTATTAGTGAATTGATTGTTTTGTCAAATGTATGATCGAACTGTGAAATAAAATTAGCAACGATACATTCTACCAGAAGTTACTTTTATTTTTAGACTATTTGATTGTAAATAAAACGGCCACAATTAACCAACTGTCCGAATACTTCACAATCGATTCATTTTCAAACATGATTAAGCGCTCAATATCACCTGTCAGTATTGATTATTTTCTTGGCTTTTATCATGTCTTTAACCACTTTATCTCTTTATTCCAAACTAAATTGAGCAAAGACAATATGAGAGATAAATAATCACCTCATCAAATAATAAATAACAATTTTATAATTTCTATAAAAGATTATTGTTTTCACTATCATGGTTCATTATTTACTTTTTTTTAATTCAACTTGGTTGTTTTCACTGCATCTAAATTTAAATTAACTTCAAACTATTGAAACAGTTATTGTTCTTGGTTTTTCGATTTACCGAAATAAAGGTAGTTTATTTCTAAATAAAGTGTTACAAAAGTGTGAATAAGACGCGAGTAGAAATGCCGACATTATTTAAACCTTGAAAAGTATTAGAAATACCTAACATTGAAGTTTTGAAAAGAAACATGTCAACGTGATTTGGGGAATAATTGATATTCTCGCATATGGAATAGCTGATGATATGCTTACTAAATTTAGAAAGCAATCGCGATTCGTCGAGGAAAGAAGCACCATTAAAGCGAAACGCTCGCGCGACGGGAAAATAAATTCGGTACGAGATTGTATCAAGTCACGCCATCTTGTTGTAATTTTCTGACGATTGGAGTCGGTGCTATTCTTTCCACTCCAAAGACCAAAGACAATTTCTTACGAATAGTTCGCAAAAGAGTGCTATTTACCGCACAGCAACTTTCAACAAACTCTTATCTCTTAATCAATTGTCAGTTTAGTGAAAACGCTTCATTCTTTGTATTGTAACCTGAAAATGATTTTGCACTCATAAGAATTAGTAAATTATATATAGTTAATTATATATATAAACACTGGTGGTTAAATATAAGTATATGTAACTGCTTATTAATTAAAATTTCAGAACAGTCAGCTTGAAACTGATATGAAAAATTTATATGCACCTGTTTACTTTATAGTGTAGGTTCTAAACAACAAATTGAATAAAGATATTTTAATTTATTTTATTAATAGTAAATTTCAAAAAATAAATATAAAGCTAATATGAATCAAATACATTTAATTCTATTAACAAAAATAATTATATAATTATGATTATTGTATTTATTCACTATTATTCGACCAACTTTTATTTATTCATTTGCGCATCAATGAATTAAGTAATGATTAAAATATTCATAAACAAAAACTACGAATAATATCAAGGATTCATGTCATAACCTCCGTCGTATTATATGTATGAAAACAAATTAAGGGATTTTTCAAAATCAATTTTATGTGTATCCATTTATAAATATACATCATTCAAAATATATTATAAAAGATTCTATTAATTAAAAAATTAGCTTAGTACATTAAATCATATTATATAGAAATACATTTACGTATAATTATGCCATTACTTTTTAATTTATAAAATGAATTCGAGAATGTTTCATTATCATTTCAAAGTGAAAACGTGATACTTCGATGTACATATAACACATGTAAAATTCAAAATATTTATCTTTTTACAACATATAAAAAAATACTTTTATAAAAACCAAAGTATTATTATTATTTAATTCATAATATATGTTAATTTTCATCAAATTAAATCATGAGATTACACGTTTATAAACTTTATTATAACTCAATAATTATAATCGAATTAATAATTTAACAAGCATTAACAGTTTACAAGAATTACAAGTTTTACAAAACGTTGAACATTTTATTTTACATGCGTCATAAACAATTAGTACCGATTTTTCATTATTAAAAATAAAAATGAAAAAATATTATCAAAACATCAGATTCTTACATTTGATATATTATTTAAATAGTTAATATTAAGCTTCCTGGAAACAATGAAATTCAATATGAGATATAAACAAAGGGAAGAAAGAATAATGTTTATCTTTATTAAGAATTCAAAGCTTTTTTTATAAAATGCCCCGTATGTAACATCACTTAGAAAATATACAAGCTGCTCGCTAGTCCCTCGTAACACCTGTGTAAAAAAATTGAGTCATAGGACTAATTTTGTATTATTTATTTAAATTTTATAAAATATTTTCCATTTTACAAAAATATCGATTAATATTATATTTTACCAACTGCCATATAATCTTCAACTAAAAATATATCAATGGAATAAATCAAATTACATCTGTCAGAACATGAAATAACATTTTTTATTCGTTTATAATTATATGTACAATGAAAAGAATTATACATTACAATAAGGAAATTATTTATAATGCTAATCGAAATATGATAATAAAACTATGGACAAATTAATTGAAGAGTATAATATTATTTCAAATATTAATCTTGTTACAATATATTATTGAAATTACACACCACTAGTGACGATTTATAATATAGTAATTTTGTCTATTATATCTCATAAACTAATTATCTCTAAACTATATTATACAAGCTTATTTAAATTTATAAAGTTAGTTAAATATATGTTGTGATCCCCTTCTCCAAAGTTGGAGATAAGAGAAACATCAGTCCATGATGAGGTCCTTTCGTTTTTTGAGGATTTTTGACCTGCTGATCACGAATGCATTATTAACCTAAATTTATTTTCATTATAATTCTTAAATAATATTGGAAAATTGAAATAAAAATTTATGTCTTTATAGATAAGATGAACTAAAACGAAGATTTCTCGACGGAAGAATTTAATAGACAATAATATTTATTTCAAAAATGAATAATGTAAAATTTAATATTCAGCGTAATGATGTAAACAATCATGAAAAAAGTTTCTTATATTTTTCACGCTCATACTCTACTATTATATGTATTATTATTTAATTTTAAAAGTATGGTTTATTATTATCAATACATCGATTTCATAGATAATTAAAGCTAGGTTTATTGATATAATTTTGCAATGTTAATATTATTCTATGGATAATTGAAACACGCTCTCCAGACACTTTGCCTTCGTGACTATTAACATTTGTTTCGAAATAATTTTTTGTAACTAAAACTGATTAATGTGAGAAAAGATAATTAACTTCAGTAAATGAATTCAACTATCTCGAAATTACTTATTACATCATTTTATATCAAGGTATTTTCTATAAATATTAGGTTGAGAAAAAAAATCCATTAATTTTTTACAGCCATCTACCGAAAAAATAATGGATTTCTTTTTCTCCAAACTAATACGTTGTCAAATATAAAATTATTATTAATAATCATTTCGATAGATATAGGACTACCATTTTTTACTGCAATGAAGAACTATTATTTTTATTACGTATTTGTTTCAACATGATTCTAACAAATTCATTATAAAAGAAACTTGAATAGAATCGTACATGAATATTTATTTTCCCCCACTCATTTGAGATCCTTAAATAATTTGAATCATTTGAAAAAGTTTTATTTTATTCGCCGATGGATAAAATTCATTAATGAATTTTCTCTTTCCATCAACTATGTTTCAGTGTATATTTAATACACCTATATTTAGTTATATTTTTTTAAGAATATTTTACCATTAAATGTTGTATTTGTTCATAGAAATCATTTTTATGTATCATTTAATTTATCACTTTCCTATTTGATTAGCTACATATTTCGTTTTAAGAACTATTAAAAATGTTTGAACTGAGTAAAATATATCTAAATTGCAATGAACCGATTCCTAGTCATTCAAGTTTGTTTCAACTTGTGTAAATATTTTGCTTGTAAACGTATAAATATTCTTTCAACATAAACCAGAATAATTAGAATGAATCTTTCTTCATTCGATATAATAATTTAAGTAGGTGATGATGGATACAAGAATGAGTAACAACACCAAAATGATTTCAAGTGCTTGAATAAAATGAATTGATGCAGTCTGATTGCAAAATCATAGTGTGCATGTCTCTGACAAAGATCCAAGAAAACAGTATTAGCTGATACGCTAGTAATAAAATGATCTACTTCGGCAGTCGTGTGTAAACAAAGTCATCAGAAGTACTTTGCTAAAGCAGATAGAAGAGAAGTAAATCATTTCGTGTATTTCTCAGACGAGGACTTGGATAAACCTGTTGCACTTTCTTTAAAGAAACCTGATTGACAAAAATAGTTATCTATTGAAAACCCAGTTGGAAAAATAATTCATTCAACTTTTATTATAATAAAACAAAAACTTAAATTATGTGAGTGTATTTTTAAAATAAATGTAAATGAAATAATTCACTGAAACGTGATATCGTAAATACACTGGGTGCAAAAAAAGACCACCTAGCCGAAATCTAAAATTTGCCATTTTTGAACACTGTGTATCTTTCGTAATTTTTATCGAAAACGATTACATTTTTTCCAAATTGAAGATTTAAAATTTTTCTTTCAAAAAGATAAAGAAATATTTTTCAACAACTAGCTGTACTTATTGCAAACAGCCTGTAAAAAATTCAAAAATTTTCCCCACTTTGAGCATGTACAAGGGGAAAATGGTTTTGATAACCCATAATTTTTATGATGGATTATTAAAAAATATTATTTTCTGAGCAAAATGGAAAACAATTTTCCTTTTCCAATGAAAAAAGGCCAATTGAAAAATATATTTCATTTTCGTGTTTTTTTTTTTTCAGTGTCATTCAAAAAAATCATATTGTTTTAGAAAAACTCAAATTTAAAGCAAGCGGAATAACTATGGAATCTTTATTTCGCAACTATAGAATGGATATGAGATGGTCAACATATGATTATGGCATGGCAATGGCATATCATTGGTAGAGAAGTCGCATGACACTGGAAGATTCGTGACATGATAATAGCATGGCATTGACATAACATTTTCAGGATAGTACCATGGCAATTGCATGGCAATCGCATAGCCTTCGCAAAGCAGTAGCATAACAATAGTATGCAACTGGCTTAGCATTGGCAGAACAGTATCATAGCAATAACATAGTAATTGAATAGCTTTGACATGTCATTACCATATCACTGCCCTGAAAATGATATGCCATTGCCATGCTATTACCACGTCATTTTCATGCCAATGCTATTTCAATCAAATTGATAAAATCTGTAAGCTTTGGCCTAAATGATAAAGAATTATTTATATTTATAAACTATTCTGCAATAAATATACACAAGAGTAGATTCATTTTTTTGCTTTTTCGTTTTTTTTATTTTTTTCGAAAGAATGCATCAATTCAAATTATCAATGACACACATGTTTCAGACAGTAGCTTTTATTACGGATCATCTGAAAAACGCATAACCTTAAAAATTATTCACTCATGAAATGAGATTAATACTGAAAACTTCAATACATGAAACACAGCTGATATTGATGTATAAGTACAAAAATAAAAAAAATGAAATTGAATTGTGTAAGTCATTTTCCTCAAGTGCATGATATTAATATT
>JABFQD010005492.1:0-10662 GCA_022817045.1 Psix sp. ZL-2020
TTCGTGTTCTTTAGAAATATTTAAAAAATATGAAATGATAAAATAAAAAATAAATAATCATATTTATATTATATTTTTAATAAGATATATCTATTATAATTAAATTTATTTTATAAATCATTAAAAATTGAAAGAACAATTTTTTTCTGAAACTAAGAATATCAATCATTTTATAACATTAGGAAAATTATTTTTTAATATTCATTAAATTTAGAAGAATAACTTTTTTTTCTTATTTGTTTTCTATTATACGTTTCATTCTAATTATACATAATTATATATAATTATATATAATTCAAAGAATACTTTTATTTTTGTCATGGTGATTTTCATTGACTGACTCATTTATTAATTGGTAATAAAGCAATTTTGCGTCATTTTCATACAAATTAAATAACATTTTAATAAATTGTCATTATTTTTGTCCTATTACAGATAGAAATTGATCGAACTAGATTTATTAATTCATCATCGAGCAAAAACTCCGAAAGTTCAGATACCATTGTCTCAGGTGTACGTCCTGATAACTATTGGTTGCAATATAACTCGACGACCCGTCCACTAACCGCAGAACAATGGGACGAGCCTCGCTACGTCCACAGCAACTATATTGGTTTTTATGGTTGGCCAAAGAAAATCGAAATCTACGCACCATCTTCGCAGCAACCCGATCTCAACGAGAAAACTCGGGTGTTGACCGAGCACGAGGCCGAAATTGATCGCTTCTTTAATAATGCTCAGCACGTCGAGAAGCTAATTAAATTCTTGTGTTTGGAAGAGAAAGCTGGGAAAGACAAGTTCAACAGCTACAGAATGCACTTGTTTAAAGGTCTGTTTCGAAACCACGGGATCGTCTACTTGAAACATTTCATTCCACAACTGGAGCGCCTTGTTGCGGACAAGCAAGAGAGTAACCAACGCTGCGCAGCTGAGATCATAGCGGGTCTTTTACGAGGTTCGAAACATTGGCCTTTCGAAATGAACGTTCAATTATGGGACCAAATGTTGCCGCTTGTACGGACGGCCTTATCAAATCTGGCGCCAGAAACGCTTTATGATTGGAGCATTTGCTTCGTAATGGCACTACTTAAGCGCGACCCGAACAGAATGCACTGGCTGCTGGAGTGTTTAATGGAGCAGCCAGCCCAAGGTAAAAGCGAGGTCTCGTTCATCGAATGCGGTCGTTTCTACATCGTACAGAACGCCGTTACCCAATTGAACTGGCGTTGCTGCGAGCTCTGGCAGAGACTTTTAGAGCGAGTGGAAGATCGGTTGCTAGCCAATCCCTTCCAAAACCTGCGTGACCGACTGGGCTCGCTGTTGGTTACAATTTTCAACGTCGGCGTAACTTTTAATGACAACAGCCAGGCTGGCTCTTTCCAACTACCGAATGCCAGATACTTGGTCGACAAAGTTAAACCCAAGTTTCAGGAACTCGCTCAGCTCTTTGACATGAACGCTCGCAACGATGAAGTCAGCTTGTCCAATCAAATCGCCGATGTTCATTTGACGAGTATGAATAAAAGCACCACGAATTTAGACGACCTCAAAAACCATGAGGCTTCTATTAGATTGTTCAAGACTATTTGCGAATGGATCAAATATTGGTGAATATTTGTCATTATTCTTTCAAATGTCACATTTTTTCCTTCTTTATTGCTTGAAATTATTTTTGCAGCACTGCGCGTTCTTTCATTGGTCCTTCTGTGAGCTTCTACGAGCTTTATCCAGTGATATGTCAGTTCGAAAATTTCGACGCTGATGACGAACTGGCGAAAGTGTGTTCGGTGACATTGGCTCTGCTGTCTCAAGCTGTAATGTTGCCAAAAGACATTCCTATAGTACTGGAGGCAGTCAAAAAAGTTTCCATGTTTTCTTCCTGGTCCGCAAGAGTCAACGCTCTCATGTTTTTGCAAACTTTCATTTTTCACAATATGGGCTCTTTCCTGAGCAGTAAGGAACAGGTGACTGTCGCAAGGGACATAGTTCTGCAATTACTCGAGGACGAACGAGTTGAGGTTCGGGAAGAAGCAGCTACGGTTCTCGGCGGGTTCTTGCATTGCTCGATTATTAGCAACAAGGACGAATTATTGGTAAATCAAGATATTCCATTCAAAGCATTTTTTACATTTGAAGTTGTTTCATTTCTGTTATAATAATAAATATTCATTTTTGACTTCATTCTAGATTCAAATGAAGAAAAAGGCACGTACTAAAGTACCAAAACGCAAGAGAACTCACGCAGTTATGTCTCAAGGCTCGAATGAAAGAGATTTGGAAATCAATGCTATCCGCTTGCGCCATGCTGGTGTTTTGGGTTTGTGTTCTTTTATAAGTGCACATCCATATGACGTGCCGAAATATGTGCCAGCAATTTTTGAAGACTTGAGCGTTCATTTGAATGACCCACAACCTATTCCGGTAAATGAAATAAACATATTTATAACAGTTTGTCAATTTGAAACAATTCATTAATTGTTGCGTTTTATTAATTGTACAGGCAACTATAAGGAAAACATTATTGAACTTTAAAAGGACACACTACGATAACTGGGCGACCCATGCGCAACAGTTTTCAGAGGAACAACTCACTGTTTTAGCTGATTTAACAGTTCCGCCGCCACACTATACTTAAATATTAATATATACAAGAGAGTTTAGTTTTGAAGACATAAATTTATGTTAATATAATGTATATGTGCCGAAATTCGGTAATAAAAGAACCTTATGGACATTTTAATATGACATACCTATTTTTATAATTGTACGTTTGCATCGAAGAGCTTTTTCCTAACGTCAAGGTAGTTTTATATACCTATTAAGCAAAATTATAAAATAGAAATGTTATGTTGAAATAAAATATTTTAATGCTGTTAATTCGTTTTTAACTTTCATTAATTTTCCTAACTTTTTGTGTAATTGCTTTTATTATTTTATTTATTCATACAAAAGTCATATTTTTGAATAGTCAATATTAAATTATTATGTTTACAAGTTTGGTAGCAAACGAAAGCATGAAGAGGAAAAGTCTTTGAAATAAATGGCCAACTACTCAAATAAGCTATAGGTCATATTTTATTAACCACGACATGCGTGTTACAATAATTCGTACATCAAAACTTAATGTATATAATGTCATTTAAAGCAGAGACTGCACATGTTTGAAAAAAAAAAATTATACTCGCGTTTAGAGATGCCTGGGATAAAAAATTGCTGAACAATACATTGATCATTACATAATCTGTGTTGACTTGTAATAGTTGAAAAATATACAAAATGTTAAAGCATTATATATATATTGTAACAATAAAAGTCTGCATAAATGAACTCTGAGCTTACATAACTCAGCCGGAGCAGAGAAAAGCTCGAAATAAGTTGATTTTCGAAATTGTTGGCCTCGATGTTGCATAATCCAATCTATTGTCTACTGTACACAAATCCAAATACGTATTACAATTTTATGACGTCGTGTTCTCGTTGTCACTCACAATGGTGCGACAAAAACCCGTGCTTGTAAAAAATAAGTCACCGACACTGAGAGGACTTACGCGCACCTAAATACAGATATTTACAATGATTATAAAATGCGCTAAACTTATGAAAAAAATTTTCTGCTCGGACCGATATTCCCCTATTCCTTTTTTATAAGTTTTCCTTAAAAACTCTTAGTGCGGTCTTAATTATCGTCGCCATCTTCATCGTCGTCATCTGACACGTACTTCTTAGTCACGCGTTTTCTTCGCCCACCACGACCTTCGCCTTTCTTTCCTTTCAGTTTAATTTTCATTCGAGATGATTCGACGTCAGAGCCATCTTCTCCGTCTGTGAATAAATTAAATTATTAAAGTATAAGATTCCTATAATATTCATTTAACAAATTTATAAAAATGCTTTTTTATTTATGAATTTGAATGTTGTAATTACAATATTTTACCTTTATCATCGTCAGAGTTTCTTCCCGACTCAAATTGCTGCCGAGCTTCCGTAAATACAGTTTGTAAAGCAATGGAATCATCATGAATAAGAGAGCCCTCTTCATTATAAATTTGTGCATTCTTACACAATTGCATAAAATCTTTCTCTAGATCATCAATGTCCATATACTAAAATAGTAAAGCGAAAATTTAAAATAAATTTCTTTTCCTTGATATTTGATGAAAACAAATATATGACTTCATTGGTACCAACCTTTCCTTCTTCAATTTTCTGCATCAATTTATTAATAGTAAGTGGTTTTTTAATTATTTCATAATAATCTGGTAGTTCACGTTTTGATGGTAATTTCATGAAAGGTGTACTGAGTTGGTGTCTGCCATCAGTGTAATTGATTATAGTTTCCATAATACGCTTCATTGTCCGCTTCATACTAGGATCAACACTAGAACATCCGCGCCTCTTCTTTGGCATCGGTTCGTCATCTTCGTCGCCCTTTTTTCTTCGTTTGCGTGTTTTCTTTTTCTTCTTATCGTCTTCATCCTCTTCTTCATAATCTGCTCCGTCATCATCGATCGCCTTCAACCATTCTTTCTCTGTTAGACTATCAGTATAATCAACTTCTTTCCTCTGTCTTGAACCTCGACTCAAAAATTTATCTTCGTCTTCCTCATAAGCCCACCGATCGACTTCGTCTTCGTCTTTCACCAACCAGTCTGGCAACTCTTTCTCTTCTAAAAGACGTGGTTTTCTATTTGGTCCTGAAAATACAAAGAAATAGCAAGTCAGTATCAAAATTCATTTCTCATTGAAATGATGTCGAAAATAATTTGTTTTTTATATTATTTGTATTTATTGTAATTAATTCCTTACCCAATTTAGCCTCTTCGCGTCGTCTTTCCAAATCGAGTTTCTGGAAAGTTTCAAACTCTCCTTCTGTTCTAGCAATCATGTGGTTAACAGTCTCATCATCCGGAACTTCGTTTTCCTCTTCATCGTCAGCATCGTCTTGATGCAAAATGCTCTGCAAGAACTGTTGGCGCTCCGAACCAGTTGACTTCTGATCGAACATACCAGCTTGAATAACCTTCTCGTCCATGTTGAGTTTGTATCGTGCAGCAGCTAAGATTCTCTCTTCTACAGAATTAACAGTCATCAAGCGCAGCACACGCACTTCATTTTTCTGACCGATACGATGAGCTCTGTCTTGAGCCTGCAAATCTTGATGGGGATTCCAGTCAGAATCAAAAATAATAACTGTGTCGGCAGCTTGCAGATTCAAACCCAAACCACCAGCTCTGGTGGACAGAAGGAACAAGAAGTATTCGGATCCTGGGTCGTTGAATTTTTTCAGTAAGTCTCCTCTGTCTTCCGCTTTAGTTGTGCCGTCCAATCGAAGATACATGAACCCACGCCAACTCAAGTAGTCTTCCATAATAGTCATCAACTGTGTCATTTGACAGAAAAGCAATACACGATGATTTGTAGCTTTCAATTTTGGTAAAATTCGATCAAGCAGCTCGAATTTTCCAGAAGCTCTGTATAGATCTGGCCTGAAAATGTAAATGTTTATTATTAGTTTCTAAAATATAATATTTTGACAAATTTGAAGATTTTTTTAATTTATAATAAATACCCTGTAATAACACCGGATGAACCTCCAACGCCAACGTGCTCGCAATACTTTTCCTCAATCGCTTGGAACATGAAGGGATGATTACACAACTTTCTCAACTGCACAATTGTGTTCATCAGAGCTTTAGCTCCACCCTTTCCTTGTTTGCCTTTCTCTGAACCGTCAGTCAATAAAACGCCCTTACTTTGCATGTGCCTATTTGCAAACGTAATCAATTATTATCACTATTCTATCAAAAACTACACGTGTTTGATCATTTATTTCTAAAAGTCATCACTTACTTATACAGAACTTTCTGTAATCCAGACATGTCGCACTTGATAATGTATTCAACCTTGTCTGGCAATTGAGATTCGACTTCCTTTTTCAAACGACGCAGTAAGAACGGACGTAAAACTTTGTGTAAACGACGAATAATCAAAATGGTTTCTTCTTCGTTCAATTCAACCTAAAAATAATATAGTCAATTTAATATATTGGAATGAACATTGAATAAACTATTTCATTAAGATAATAAGAAATGCATACCTTTTCACCAGTAGTAGCAAATGGAGCATTGAACCATTGTTCAAAAGTGCTGCAAGATTTGAAAATGGACGGTAGTAAGAAATTCAACAGCGCCCACAATTCCGGGAGTTTATTTTGCAATGGAGTACCAGTTAAAAGCAAACGGTGAGGTGCTAAATAATATGTGTTCAAAACTTGGGTCAGTTTGCAATGATGATTTTTCATTCTGTGACCTTCGTCAATGATCATGTATTTCCATTGCAATTTCGCCAAGACGCCTTTGTCTTTAATAACATATTCATAAGTAGTAAGCAGCACGTTAAATTTGGTAGCACGCATTTGAGATTGAATTGCTCTTCTTCCTGTTGGTGAGCCTTTATATGAAACAACGACAACACTTGGTGCCCATTTTTCAAATTCCAATACCCAATTTGATAAAGTTCTGGAATGCAAGTATAATTATTATTAATGGCAAAAAATAATGTGATTTTTAGTTCGAATTAAATTAAACTTACGAAAGAGGTACAATGATCAAGAAAGGACCATTGACTTTTTTCTTTTCCATCAAATAAGTAACTAAGGCAATAGTTTGAATTGTTTTTCCGAGACCCATCTCATCGGCTAAAATACCGTTCAAATTGTTGTTGAATAATGAGACCAACCATTCAAGACCCTGTGAGAATGAATTGACGATTATAAAAATTCTTGTGATTGTAGACTTTCTCTATTAAATCTTAGACAAGAATCTTTATCAAAGAACTTACCTTAATTTGATATTCTTTCAGTTTTCCATTAACCATAATAGAAGCTTGTTCTGTGACAACTTCGTGTACAGTATGAGCAATACTGTAATACGTTTGTTCTTCCGTTTTATATTCATCATCCTCGACTTTGGCTTTGTTGATAGTTTTCTTAACTTTGTCTTCCTCAGAGAATGTTTTAGCTTTTTCTGAAAAGACACAAAAACCATATATTTAATTCCAACTCTGATTTATAACCATAATAAAACGTGAACTTTAAATTATTTTCAGAATTACGTCCCTGTAAATATACAGTTACAATCATGGCTATTCATGAGCAAATATTTTCATCACTTTATATTGTTTACAGCAATTACACAAATACTGTATGCAACTTTCATTCAAGAAATACGTTACCTCCAGATTTTTCTTCATTTTCATCCTCTTCTTCTTCATCTTCTTCGTCACTGTCAGACTCAACTGGTTCCCAACCAGGGTGTGATTCGAGGAAAGCCGAAAGTTGGCTCATCAGAGGTGCTTCTTCACCAGTCAAAGTTTTTCCTGTTGCAGTTTCAATAACACTAACACGCTGATCTTCATTCTGATTACCATCCTCATTATTCTCATTATCTTGCAGCTTCTTTTTCTTCTATTCAAAAACACAAGTAATGAATACATCAAGTTCAAATAAATAATACAAAAATAAAGAACAATAATAACATGATGTTTATAATTTACATCCACATATACATAAATCCAACAAACATAATTTATACACACCTTTTTACGTTTCTGTTCTTCAACCTGTTTTCGTTTCTGTTCAATTTTATGTTGTTTAACCATTTGTGTTAAATCGCTAATATATTCATCAGTCTGCGTAAGCAAGAATGCAAGGCGTTTATCTTTCTTCTGATCAATGAGTTTTCTGTAACCTTCTTCGTCTTCAGCCATGAGACGCCGCATACGTTCCTTTTCAATTCTCTCTTGTTCTTTCTTTTGCTCTCTTTCAGCATTGGCATGTCGATTAAGCACAGCTTTATTGAGTCGAGCCAATCGTGCGAGATTGTTGCGATGGAACTCTTTGAAATCCTTTCCATGTTGAAGAACAGAGCTCAAGAATTCCTGATTGATAAGATTTCTCATTAGTTTAAATCAGTTGCATTCTCCGAGTAATCATATACGTAACAATATCCTTACCTGGTGTTTCTGGCGGCGTTTGCGTTCCGCTTCTAATTTCTGCTGCTTTTCTAATTTTTCAGTAGCTCGTGCTTCACGCAAACCTTGACGTTTAGTACGCTTGTATGCTTTTACATTCACAGCAGTTTCTAAAGTTGTGTCTTTACGAGTGCAAGCAATAATCTGAAAATGCATCAAAATATTATAAATCAATTATTGTGACTAAAATACGTGATTTAAATAATAATATGAGATTATTCAATTATATATGTACCTCTGATCTTAACTGACGCTGGAAATTGAGAACTCGCAACATTCTCAATTCAATTTGCGCTTGGATCCTTAAATCTTCAGGCATATTAGTTGGTAAATTACTTAATTGTTCCATTCGAAGAGCGATACGAGCGGCCACTCTGTAATTCATATTACATTCTTGTAAACAGTTTATGTATATAACAAGTATAATATATCAAGATATTCGGTAAATATATCGGCAGTGAGAGAATGCGGAAAAAGATCAATTTAACGTACCTGTTTTCTCGTTCTTGTAAAATCAATAAAGGATCAAGTCCTGCTGGTTTTGCGACACTTGTAACTCGATTAGTTTTGGCTCCAGGTTGCTGTTGTTGCTGTTGCTGCTGTGGTGTTTGAGTACCAGGACGTTGTCCACTTTGTGAACCCAAAGCATTTGGACCAGGAACTTGACCTGGACCTCCTGGTGGTACACCACCTCCTTGGGAAGGGTCCATTGGTCTTTGGCCCATACCTGAAGGAGCTCCACCTGATTAAAATTTAAATTTACTTAGTTTTATAGTCTGGGATCATTCTACTCTGATTCTGTAGTAAGGATGATGTTTATTTATTTTATTATTAAACTAATTTTGTTGAAAATGTGTTTTAAAAATAATTCGACAATCATAAATTAAGAGTAGTCACCCAAATGATAAATAATAATAAACAATAATAATAAAGAATTATAATAATTAATATATAATAATTAATTATTTTATTACAAAATTTAAGAATTAAGTATTTATAATATAAAGACAAAATAAATATATTAAATAAAAATAAAGTCAATACCTTGAACAGCAAGTTGCAGTTGTTGTGACAATGGCTGATTTCGAGCAAGTAATCGATAAGCCATTATTTGCACTCTGAAAAAAAAAACAATAAAAATGTATTAAAAATCATACATATAAAATGACAAATTAGTTATTTTATAATTAATTATACAAATTATATTTATTTAATTAAATTTCATAATTAATAGTAACAATTAAAAAAAATGGTTCATAACATTTAGGAACATTTTAAATTGTACAGAAAACTAATTTCAAGATTTGTACATTAGTAATATTCAAGCATTACCGTAATTGTTGAAGTTGTTGCGAACTAAACGTTTGTTTGTCTCCCATATTGCCTTGTCGTGCTCGAAGAGCTAATAATTGTGAATATCGTGGATCCTCTTGAAGGCCTTTTTCTTCCATTGAATCAATAGCCTTTTGTAAAGCATTCAAGTTTTCTTGGCCTGGCAGGGATGGTGGCCCAATTGGACCTCCAGATTGATTCATTTGGCCACTTTGATTTGGAGCATTTGGGCCCATTCCACTCAAGTGTACAGGAGGACCTGGTGGTCCACTAGAATTCATATGACCAGGACCTGGAGGCATATGTCCTGTTCCACCAGGGACCATTTGCGAATTTGGAGGACCACCTGATTCCATGGGCGAACCTGTAAATAAATTTAAAGATTTATCAATTCAATTGATATTGAACGTGAATATATAAACCGCTTATTATATATACTTATTTATTATAAAGCAAAAAAAGATGAATATAAATATTACCAATGCCAGTTGGCCCCATCTGACCAGGACCACTTTGTCCAATATGAGGTCCAGGTTGGGGTCCACCCGATGGAATTTGTGGAGCTCCAGCATGTCCAGCTGGACCACTAGTATTCATGTGACCAGGTCCAGGTGGACCACTAGCGTTCATATGTCCTGGACCGGGCGGGACATTCATATGTCCAGGAGCACCAGACATAATGGGAGCATTTTGTGGACCACCAGGACCCATTTGGGATCCTGGTGGACCTCCTGAGCCCATGTGTGGTCCAGACTGAGGACCTTGCGGAGGCATTTGTCCTGGCATATGTGATGGGGGACCACTCATATGTCCAGGACCTGGTGGGCCACCTGCGTTCATGTGTCCAGGGCCTGGAGGAACGTTCATATGACCTGGTCCACCTGGTACCATCTGCGAATTTGGAGGACCACCCATTTGTCCTGGTGGACCACCCATTTGATTTGGACCACCTTGTCCACCTTGTCCCATATGCCCTGGACCAGGAGATACCTAAAAAGACATTTGGAATTGGTATTAATAAAACGATTACAAAATACGATTAGTTCTCTACAAATAACATTAAAACGTGGAATCAATTCAGTATGTTGTATTTCAGTTTTATAATATATGATTCACTGTAATTTTTAGAATGAAGTACGTTGCTAGAGAAGGTTTAATTTTATCCTTGTTAATGCGATAATATCATAAAAATATAATGTATTATGTCATTCTGATAATAACCATCTCATAAACTCAAAACATTACAATCCGACACTTGCAATATATGATTGAGATTGATATACAGATATTATCAATTTT
>JABFQD010005493.1:0-10661 GCA_022817045.1 Psix sp. ZL-2020
TTGAGTGATTTTTTTACATCCTTTTGTCAAATTTCATTTTTGTTTGCACTGTGCTTTGGTTTTATTGTATGTAAGCGTTTTTTTACAATGACTGGAGGAACAGAATCTTTATAATTAGTTGTTTCTAACAAAATATCGAAAAATATTTTTGGCTTATTGTTTGATGTTGTAGAGGAAATTCATTTTTTTCATATTCTGTATAATTTTGCGAGGTTCTATTTTCGATTTCAAAGACATTTTTGTTACTTAAAATTTTTCTCTCTAATTTCCATTTCACATTTTCTTTTGCAACTATTTCTTCTGCAATAGGTTTTTTCAATTTTCTATGTTTTAAACGTGGCGTATCTTCTGGCGTATTTGGTGGTAAGATATTGCCATCAACTTCTACTGCATGTTTTGCTAACACTTCTTGATTATCTATTTAACAATAAAGTTTTTACTTAATCAACCAAATATTAAGATTGTAAGTAGTCCAAAATGCTATTAAACTGTTTTATTTTCTTATGAATTAAATTATATTTATTCTTTTTAAAGCATGGTAAAATAAATTGAAAATCATTACACTTAATATTGTTATTATTATTAATATAATCATTACTAAGATCATTATAAGCTGATAATGTTGATAAAATTTGAATCCATGAAAAAAATATTAAAATTGGCCATTCGAAAGTTTTTGTCGTGACTTTTTAAGAAGAGTTAAAGAATTTTCTAAATTTTCAAGTTGTTATAGCGAAATAATTAATTTTTTTATGAGAAGATTTTTTATGATTGGGTACTGTAATGCCCATACCATAATGTCCACGGTATATTGTTCACGATATAATGTTCAATAGTACATATTTTCCGCAAATATGTGCACAAATATATTTTAAATAACTATATTCAAAATTTACATATTTATGTAATGACCAACGTTACGGAGGTATTTTATAACTGAATGGTCTTCAAAGTAATCTTGAAAAGCATTTAAAATGTTGTAAATGCGATCTTCATTTTGTAGTCTGAATCTTCTGGCCTTTTTGCGAATAGGTTGTCCCAGCTAAAGTTGATGGAGCATCGTTTCCGTTGTCGCTTGCTCCTTCTATAGCTCAACGAAGAAAGTGAAGATCTCTGGATATTTTCGGCCAAGAACCTTTTGAAACCTCTTGTGCCATCCATCCGAAAGATTATTTGTTCGTTGAAATCGGTTTAGCACGGCCTCGTACTGGTTTCATAACTTTGGCGAGTAGCGGGGTGGTATAGCATGCGCTATACCACCCCATGAGTCTTGTCAAATTTTCTTTTGTGCCAAACACAATTATACGCCCAACTTCATCATCCACGTCATCATTGATTGAATCGTACAGCAGAAATGTTTCACCTCCTTTGGTTAATTAAAATTAGTCCGGAATATCACGAAGATCTGCGAGATCAATAGGATATTGGCAAATTTTGTTTTGGTCCGCTGAATTTCTCTTCTAACATTATTTCGGTCGGGCATTCTTGCCAGAACAGCATCAGTCTCATCATTCAAACCGCGTATCACATGAACAGGCGGAGCCTCTGGATGTTCTTCCGTGTACCTTTTCAGAGATGCTGATTTTTTCATAGCGGCAGATTCATCTGCATCAGGCGCATGGTCAAGGTGTTCTGACTGATTGGGACCTCGGAGAGCAATAATTTGGTCGCCCGCACTTCTAGTTCGAGCGAGAGCAGAGCAAGACGAACGTTTTATACACCACCAGCATATTTTATCACCTCTTTTTTATTTTTTTGAATAGAGGTAATTGTCAATATTTAAAAAAACACTGCCTTTGTTGTTCCGAATGAAATCCAATATTTTAAATACTTTAATATTGTCCGACATTGTAATTGTAAATTTTGAACCACAGAACTGACAGAAAAGTAAAGAGGTTGAAGTTGTTTACACTCAAATTCGTCACTTTAAAATTTTAGAATATGGACAAAATTTAATAGAAAATTGTGGACACAGAATTAGGTGTACATAAATATTAGTGGATATTATGGTATCCTACCGAGTTTTATCATGATGGCGATCCAAACACTAATAAAAATATAGTCTAATCATCACGTCCTTTTTTTTTAAATTATGGTGTGAAGATTATTAATCATTATAAATTGTAAGAACTTGGAAAAATCACAATTTATAACATGATTAAGCTTACCAGTAGAATCGAGAACATTTGCTTCATACCACCGTTCACCACATTTCGCTTTTAATTTTCAATTTTTTTTTAATTTTTAAATGTCATCTGAAACTATGCTTGTTTCTCGTGCTTTAATCAATAAGATTAGATGAAACGTATTGAAAATCAAGAAACAATTTATTTTTAAATTCATATTCATGTTATATTATATCATCAAAATAATTATATTTATTATATATATGTATGTAGTGTACTCAGATTTACGAACATTATATAAATTTCTACTCAGAACAAATATAAATTGTACGTTTTTGATAAAGAGTTTTGTTCTGAGTAGCAAGTCCAAGCAATGGCTGACAACCAAATGTTCGATTATAAAAATTTATAATAAAGAACTTTCTCAGGTTCGGTTGCTTAAACTTTTCACCGTATATGATTTAGAAAATTGTATTGTTTGAGCGAGTCTGCTCAACAGATGCCTTTTCTAGAGTCGTAGCTTCGGCGCGGAACTGCCTATTTTTTAATAGCGGCAATATACTTTTCGGAGGTGCGAACAGAGACACGGTCGAAAAGCGCACATGTTGCATTTTGCAACGTAACTTTTTTTTTTTACAAGGTACTAACGCATTGTTTTTTGTTCGAAAAGAATTAAGGACATTACGAATATTTTTAGTGAGATCATCGTAGTTGTCTAGATCTAATTCTTTGGACTCTTTTAATTTTGTGAATGACGTCTTTATTTAACAACAAAACTTTGATCATTAGTAGATGTTTTTCAAAAATTTTCCGAATTGTTAAGCATCTGTGATAGCTGAGTCTAATATGTTAAGTTATTTTTTTATAAGAATAACCTCACTAGTAGTATAGATGTCTCTGTTTGCTTTTGAAGAGTCTTGTATCTTGTAGATTATTATATTTTTCTTTCAATAAAATTTCCTAAGTTAAGTTTTATATGTCTGTGGTATCACTAGAATTCCATCGATTCACAGAATGATGCCGTGGTCCATCTGTTTTATTTGATTTATAGAGTAAGAGAATCTATTGATTTTCCCAGCTCATGTATCGAATATTTCTATTTATAACAATTAGATGATTTACATTAATATGGAGAATTCTCATTACATTTTATGGTTACAATTAAATAGTTATATTTTATTAATTAGAAATTGTATTTGCGATCACTAACAAAATATTTCAATGTATTTGTATATATATGTGAAGAAATATTTTTCATTTTTAGATAAAAATTATTCTTAGACTTTTTATTTTAAATAATGGAACGAATGTTGTGGAACTACTCTCGTTCGAGTCGTTATCGAATAATGAAAGAATGCAGACAAAATTTATTAGAAAAAGAAAATAATGAAGATTCATTCGATGGTGTGTCGTATTCAAGCAATGATATGTCTATGATAAGTATGAGATTTTTAATCAATGATTATTAATTATTTTTATTGTTATATAACAAAACAGTTTCTAATATTTGTCATAAAGGTGATGACTCTGATAAGTCTGAATTGGAAACACATCATCAAAAGTCACGAAGTGAACAGACTAGTTCAAGCATGTTTTTAAGTATTTCTAAAATTTTCGAAGGTTCGGAAATATCTTCACATATTTCTGTAAACTATGAAGACATTGTAAGTTTCATTAACGGTGAGATAAAGCCGTAGATTTCTGAATGCCAAAAATGAATTTATAATCGCATTATCAATAGTAAAATTTCTATTATGGAAAGTGAAAAAAATTGTGTGACGATATATTTTATATATTCAACAAATATGGACGTAGAAAAAAGTAGCACTGATTTCGACAATACTTCGGAAAGTTTTAATGACAGTTTTAATGATACAGTTTGAGAAACTAGTGATGGAAATTCTGAAGATTCTTATGAAAATGATGATGAATTCGTTGATGGTCCCTTGTATCAAAATGCTACAATATTTTTAGCATCTTAAATGCTGTAAATATTTATATTACTTTTGGTAACACAAAAAAAGTAAACAGGAGTTTGTGTGAAACATTTGTTGAATTTAATTAAACTTTATTGTCCTGTTAATAACCGATGTGTTCTAACATTTTATAAATTGAAAAAAAATATTTTGAATATGCGATCGACTCCAAATTTACATTACTACTGTCAGACATGCTTTAATCCATTACCGGGTAAAACTCATAATTGAGAGGACTGTCCGAGCTCGAAAGAAACAAATCATTTTCTAATGATGTCTGTAATATCGCAATCACAAACATTTTTTAAACGAGAAAAATGTTTACAATTTGCTTCTCCATAAATATACTTGCGAAAAAAATAATTACAATTATGAAGACATTTATGACAGAACAATATACAAAGAACTTTCTCAACCTGAAACAATTTTATCAGATTCACGAAATATTTCGCTAATATGGAATACTGACGGAATTCAAATATTTCAACATCAAAATTCAACATTTGGCCATTTTATTTGACGGTAAATAAATTACCCATGAAAATAAGATTTAATCAAGAAAATATGATTCTAGCTGGACTATGGTTTAGCAAACAGAAGCCAAATGCTAATCTGTTTATCGACGCAATGAGTAACGATATTAGGTGGCTGTATAACGGTATGAAAATCGAAACAGTCCAACCTCGAATCTGTTTCAATATTAGAGGAATCTTAATAGGTGGTATTCTAGATCTTCCAGCGAAAGCACTATTCATGAACATGATCCATTATAATGGAAAGTATGGGTGTCAGGTGTGCAAAATAGAGGCGAAGAATATCAGTAAAAAACACATTTATCCCTATCAGAAAGATCTACAATTGCGTACCACTGTAGGAACACGAATGTTCGCACGGGAAGCATTTTATAAAATGGGGCCAAAATTTGGAGTTAAAGACCCACTGAACTTGACAATCTTGCTGTCACGATTATATAAACACTACTGTCGTTGAGGATTCACATTGTGTTTATGAGGGTGTAACCAAGTTATTGTTAAAGCTGTTTTTGAAACCGACATATCGTCAAAATGATCGGTCATTATACAACAAATTGGATATTCTTGATAAACGATTACTTGATGTGCATCCGCAAAATTTTATCAAAAGACTACTTCATCATTAACCGAAATTTATTATATCAAAGGGTCAGAATTTAAAAATTGGTTACTATATTATTCTTCACCAATTTTGAGCAACCAATGACCCCCTCGGTATTTTAAAAATTATGCTTCCTTCGTAATTGGAGTTTTCTTGATTATCAAGAAAAGTGTTTCGATAACAGATATTGAAAATTCAAAAATACTGTTGAAGGTTTTTGTAAAAGGTTTTGTAAAGTTATAAGGGATGGAACATATGCTACCGAATGTTGATTTGTTACTTCATCTTCCAGCCAATGTTGATAGGTTTGGTTCTCTGAACGTCATGTCTACTTTCCTCTATGAAGACAGTAAGTTAGTCATTTATCATGGAAAGAAAATTAATATTGTATAATTGGCTTCTCACAACGCTGACGCAGTACTCACTGATATCTAAGATATAGTAATATAGCGCGCTTGGTTTGAATTTGACAGAAACTGAATTGGGGTTAGAATTTTGTAAACAAATGACGAAGATGAAGCTGCAGGACTGCGTCTTTGCAAAATAGGACGTTTCATTAAAAAAAAAGTCCTGGAAAAACAAATTAAAGCTACTGAAAACCTCAAGATGCAAGCTGCACGTGCACGTTTGAGTACATATGACAGTTGTGACTGTGTGTTAAAAGGTTTGCGGATCGTTGATTGCTCCACATTAAACAAATTTTGCGGTGCCATGATTGTGACCAAAAGTTATTTTTTGACGATATAATCAAAGAAAAAATGGGTGGCATCGCTTCAATCTGGTCAGTTCTTTGCCCTTCGTGCCAAGTTGTTAAATATGTCCACACATCCGATAAATACTGTCCCGAAGATGATTCAGATAAACATCACGTTTCGAATGTGAAACTTGCTGCAGGTAGAACATTGACTGTTTTATAATTTTTATCAATACGTGTTGCTTGAAATCATTACAACGTTTCGACTTTTTTTATTAGCAATGATTGATGCCAGTATAAGGCCAAGCCAGATTGATACTATCATCACAGCACTTGACCATCCCGCTATTAGTGCAACTAATTTGAAGCAAATAGAAGATGTTATAGGAAATTCGTTTGAAACGATGGCTAAGAAAAGTTGCGAGGAATCTCTTATTGAAGAACGAGAATTAACATTAAAAATCCGTTGTAAGTTTCTAGCGGGTTTTTTTAATTACATCGGATTGAAAATTTTTTTGTTTGCGTTTTTTTACTCGCGTGGAATTCAACCTCAGTGATTCAACTTAATAATAAATGGGTAAATATATACCTAGGGTTTTAGTGGGTAGGAGCCATTGACTGAGCCCCACATAAACCAGCTAAGGACATGAGAGTCTGAAGCTGTGTATGCATGAATGCATTTCCCCCGTCGAAAAAAAAGAACTATACAATTTTTGCACAATAATAATTGATTACTTCTTCAAAGCGTTTTCATATGAGGTCATCCCGACGCAAATTCACGAATATCTCGAAGGCGGTGGGTGAGCGCCAAAATCATTTCAACAGGTCAAAAACTTTCGGAAAAGTCACCCCCCACTCCACGTTAGGGAGGGGGGAACCAAATCATATATTTACCAAAATGATTTAAAAATCTGATTCCATTAAAAATATAATATTTAAAATACAAATATTATGTGCATATTGTTAGTTATGATCTTATATTAAAATATGCAGCAAAACTAGCAAAAATTGTGAATTTATTTCACCTCAATCATATTCATACATTGCATATTTTATGCAATTTTCTTTATCATCGCGTGCTTTTTCATGATTTGATTTTGCTTTTTGTACAATTACATTTACTTTTCATAATGTTTTTCCTTGCAATATACTTTTATTATTTCCTGCAGTCTTTCTTATTTTGACAATTTTTTATCTTCACTGGTGTAAAAAAATACGTATAATTTTTCCATAAGACCCAATATAAAGATATCCATTTTTTATTTTTTTCAGTATATATTGATCTCAACAAAAAATTCATAACTTTCAATACATTATTCTTATGACCAGTGTTGCGTTTTTTATTTAGAAAAGTATATATTCTTTAAAGAAAATCCTTATAATATCCTATTATCACTTTCCCTAAGACTTGAAGAATCCCTACCTCAAGAAACTGAAATCCGTTCACAAGAACCCATCCACTCGTATCCAACTCCGAGTGACACGTCCACAGCATGCGTCGGTATAGCTGCCAGCTTTGATATGGGATACAATTCTCGCGGAACTGGAAGAACGTATGATAGCCTCGCTGGTCATGCTTCATTATTTGGATTAGAAGCAAACAACTCATTGATTACGACACGAAAATTCGAAAATGTTTCCTTTGCGAGCGTGGATATGACCCGAAGACCTATAACTGTGGAGGAGTTTATCAAGGCACTACGAAATCAATGGAATTTGCATCGGCTGTTGATCTATTATCAGACAAAAATCAGCGTTTGAAAGAAGTCAATGTGCAGGTGGATTGTTTCATAGGAGATGGAGACAATTCGGGCATTGTGCAGGTTCGAGCGAATTTCGCTCATTCAGTAGAAAAGTGGTTGGAGAAGAACCACACAACCAAAAGCTTAAACAATTTACTATTTAAATTCAAGCCCAAGTACAAATTCGATAACAGTGTTATCGAGTATTTGAAGAAATGCTTCGGGTATGCTGTTTCGCAGAATAGTGGGGATGCAAAAGCAATAGCACTAGCCATAAAAAACGTGGTAAGTCACGCTTTCGGTGATCACGAAAATTGCCTTTCTTAATGCAGATATTCGGACGATCCAACGAACTATCGCTACCAAGTTTTACTTAACGAGAAAGACTTGACTGGAGAAGTGTTACGCCAGGATCTTAAAGCCCTTTTTGGACGATTTGCTGCGAATGCGGCCAGTTTATCGACGGATGGACGGGTTTATCAAATTCCAACAGTTCCACAGTGTTCCTTAACAATTCCACGAAGTACTGAAGAAAGTCTTGTGGTGTATGTAGACATAGAAACTACTGGCTTATCAAAAATGTCCGAAATTGTGCAAATATCGGTGAAATGCGCGGAAGAAAATGGAGCTACGTTTAGTCAACATGTTTATCCACTAAACGAAATTCCTTCGCGCGTTAGGGATGTTAGCAGGTTAGAAATGAACGGCGGGCAATTCTTACTGAATGGATAACCTGTAGCCGCAACTAATTTTAAAACTTTAGGTGAAATGTTTGTGACTTTGTTGAAAGGTACAGGAAAATCCATCGTTCTTATTGAGTACAATTCAATGTCATTCGATTTTCCACTTATTTATCGATTAATTTGCAACTGTGATCTGTTATCTGAATTTACTTCGATTGTCAGTGGTTTTCTAGGAACCTTAAAAGTTTTCAGAAATGAAGAAAGTCTTAACGTCAAGTCAATCCGTCTTATGTAACGACGGATTGATATTTTCTTGTATACCGACATCAGAGTTCAAACAAAATCAACAAAATCGTTTAGAAACAAAAACTTCTCTGGAACCAGAGTTGGCACCTCTCAGATCTGTGCTTTCAAAATTAATGATAACTCGATTAGTTTAAAACGGTCTTTCTTTAAAAGTTCTAAGTGAAAATTTTCGCATTGGGCATGCAGAATCAATTAACGTTTTACTTGCAGAGGACGACAGTTCCGGAAAGCCTAGAGTCACGCCACACAAGAAAATAATCGACTAATTGGTCGATTATTTGAAGTCATCTCAAGAAAATACGAGTAATGAAAATGATTGACTAATTAAATACAAATATTAATTCTTTTTGTATTTATGCAAATTTTATAATAATGATAATTTGAATAACTATTTATATATTTGCATTATTTATTATTGAGATAAATTCATCATATATTCAAAAATGTATTATAATTTTTCATGATTGGGTAGTTCATACAGACTGTTCAAATATTAATGTGGTTATGATTTAATAAAATAGAATTTTCATTATAATTTTTTTTTATAAAATAGAAGTGCATTTTTTATCTCTTCAAGTGAAACTTCATTTATTTTTTATATTATATTATTGTATTTCAATAATTCAAAATACTTTAAAATGTTATTCATCACACATGTCAAATTCAAGTTTCCGCGCTAAGCAACGTTGCCAGATCAAACACAGTAGTACTTCGTATGCGTAGAGACGTGAGTCACACATCCGTTTTTAGTTGGGATGCAATTTTATAATTGCGATATCTAAAAAACTAAATGGTGAAGTTTCATTTTTTTAATGGTGATATAAAATAAAGTTTTTGTATTATTTTTACATAGTTTTTCATGCACATAGTGAGTTGTTATGCTATTAAACTTTTGAAATGATATCAAGCTGCAACTTTGTTATTCATTTTCTTGATTTATACGTGGTGATGTCACTTTTTTTAAGGGTAAATCGAAAGAGCAACATTTCATTTATTAAATGATCTTGGATATAATAAATTCTTGAGTTGTAAGGTTTGGGTGGCTTTCTACCTTAAAGTGTAGGCGTGAGAATATTTGATAACGCGTAAATTTCAAAATTGTCATTGTTTTAGTCTTGACCTACGAATTTCACTCGGCTTGGGTGGAGTGTATTTTTGCTCGAGTTTTTCTGATTAGCCATCGCCCTGTTAATTATCCTCCTTATTTGGTTTTAGAGTTTTTATGCCAGCTGATCTTTTCCGATTGATGGATTGACTTCCGTACAAATGGAGGTCTATTTTGACTATTACAACTAAAAATAATTTATCTATTAATGCTCTGATTTCAATGCTTTACATTTCCAGTGTTATAATAAACATTAATAAATCATAGTAGAAGAAGCTAAAAAACAATAACAAGAATTGCTGCTATTTGCGATGTACATTTCACATTTTCTCTTGGTTTGATAATCATCTACGTTAGTTTTGTGACGCGAGATCCACGATACCTGAAAAATGTGTTAAACTACATAAATGATATTGATTAAATAAAAATAAATACCAAGGTATAAGAATCATAATAGTGAGTTACATTAAAAGAACTAACCTAAATTCCTATTCACTGAAGTTTTTTTGAGTGTAGATTTTGTTTTTATTGGAGTATTTTTTTTTCGTCAGATTTTACTTGTGAGCGACCTAAGTAATCTAAGAAAATACCAAAAATTATGTAAGTGGCATCAGTAAATTTAAATAAATATGAGATATATTATTATCATAAAAAAATCATAAAAAAATTTGAGCAAAAAAAACGTGTGAGCAAGGAGTCAGTTGTTTTTTGGATGCGAGAGAGAGAGAGAGAGAGAGAGAGAGAGAGAGAGAGAGAGAGAGAGAGAGAGAGAGAGAGAGAGAGAGAGAGAGAGAAAAAGAGAACAATTATAAGAAAGGAAAAAGCGAAAAAGAATATAATAAAAAAAATAGTAATAGTGCACTAGCAGCACACGAATAAAGAGAGAAACAAAAAC
>JABFQD010005494.1:0-10661 GCA_022817045.1 Psix sp. ZL-2020
ACCAGAGAAAAATTTTTCGATGAATGTGTTTGAGTAGTTATTATCTAAATATTTTTACTAACTGAAAGAAAATTATTAAATCAATTACCGTTGAAAATAGTAGATTACTTAACTTGTGGGAGAAGCACTAGTGCTTCGTTTATTAGTTGAGTACGCTACTTTTTCTTACAAGTGCGGCAGAAACAAAAATGAATTATGAATAAACGTATCATGATTATAAATTATGATACGTTACAAAAGCGCACAGTTATCTTGTCACGTCCGACTGGAATTAGAGAAGTAGCGGCTAATACGGGGGTCGAGGGGGCAAAGCTCCCCGAGACTCCATAAAACTAAATTCAAAATGATTTTAAAATTATAATTAGAAAAAATAATACCTACAATAAAAAGAAATGTCCCAATATAAAAACATTGTAATAAATACAAAAATAATTAAAAATTATAATTTTAGTATGAAAGTATTATAAAATAATGCACCGTTAACAACATTTGCTAAAGTGTTTATTTAAGTACAATTTATTTTATATTCTACAATCACTTTTAGATCATTTTTTTAATCATAGTTTGATCACATTATTAATACTGTCGATTATCTATATCAGTTTTCTTATAAAATAACCCCTATCGAAGATTACAGTTGTATTCTCACAGATTTAGCCTTTTTTATTTGGTAACGTATTTTTATATCACATTATATTACGTACGAATCTGAAGAGACTATATTCTTAGTCTAAACAAAACAAATGAATAAATGATTGACATATTAAAAAAATTAATGACGCGAGTTACAAGTTTAAACGAAAGGTGTGAGATCGATGTTCTCCAACATTTAATCGGTTAGCTCTGGGTCGTCGAATCCCATGTTGTTCCCATATTGTTCCCATGTTGCTACGTAGTTTTGGCTCGCTTTCAGACCTCCGGTGGAACTGCTGGATTGTCCAACATCTGCAACCAATTCCTCCGTTGGATTGCCTGTAAAAAATAGTCATTGTACATTATTTAACTTCTGAGAGAAATAGGAATTTTTCCACGAATAAGAAAAAAAAAACAAACCAATTTCGGGAAACGGACAACGGGGTTCGGGGGGCTCTGCCCCCCGAAATAGATGTCGATACTATTAAAAAGAAAAAGTATTCGTTAATAATAATTAAATATTTATTTACCAGCATTTTGAATGTCGGGCTGAGTAGAGATGGGATAGGTTGACAGGTTTGCACGACGGGGTATTTGGAGGCTGCTCGTTGCAATACTGTAGACAATTTCACCTTCGACGTTCTGGTCTTGCATAGCTGGTGGTTGGTTTTCAACATTCAAAAGAATGGCGTCAGCAATACCAAGCTTGTTTATTGTTCCTTTTAACCTTTCAATCTGGCCAAATAAAAAGTTGAAACACCTAAATTTAAAAACATCAGTATTAGTTCAAACTTTCATAATTACAGTTTTATTTGTAATTTTTTTTACCTGAAGCTTGTGAAAGATTTTTATTTCGTTGTTTGGATGCAAAACTTGTTTTGAGGTCGATGGTAAAACAGCCTTCGAAATCATATCCCGAATGCTTTGTGATCAGTGATCGAGTCGTCAACATATCCTATTACTACTTGGTCCGATTTCCATTCGCCGGCACGTTTTATTGTCAGCATGTTGGCACCAGCATCAGCCAAAACAGTCGCCGATGTTCGACGAAAACTGTGTCCTGTGTACTCGTCCAGATTTGGCAGGCACAGAAATGTTGCAACATTTCATTACAAGCAGATGGCTGCTTGTAAAACGTGTTGATGCCTACCGGCTGACAGGTGCATCGACCGTTGATATAAGTCACCAAGAAACGGGTCGGGGGCGCATTTGGTGGACGTAAGTCTATGTACTTTTTCACAAGTGGGTACAAATCTGAGTTGATGGAAAACTTTCGGTTAACTTTGTTTTTGGTATCGTTCGTTCAACGTAAAAGAGGTTCTCGTAATCATGTACCTCGTGGAAAGACAATTGTACCAACTCGTGACAACGGCAATTTCCGAAGACGGCGAAAATCATTGCGACCTGAAATTGTAAAATGGAATAAATATATTTGAAACAAAAACGAATCAATAAAAATAACAATTTTAAAAAAATAGAACAAAATTTTGAACAAAAAAGAAAATGTTCGAAAAAATTCAAAACTTGAAAGAAAAAAAAAATATTGTACAAAATCATAATTCACTTACTTTAGTAAACAAAAACTGTTCATCTGGTGCGTTCACGAGAAACGAACACAGCTCGTTCGCACGAAAGGTCTTTGCTTTTTTCGCCTAGTATCCTTTTGACTTCGTGGACAAAAACTTTTTCAGGAGCTTGTATTCACCGATATCGAATCTTTTATCTTTCCACTTGTTCGCTTTCCACTTTGGCGCATGTTCGTAGAAATAAGCCAAGAAAATGTCTTCGCTCAGCGAATCTTGCACGTTTTTCTTCACTCTCTACGCTTAAAAATGATCGTAGGAATTCACGTATTTTTTTCGCGATTTTTTTGGCACCGTCACGTTTAGCGCTGCTACTGCAGCGTATGCAATCTCTTTCAGCAGGCTCATCGCGAAAAAAAAGGTATTAACGAAATAACATTCTACATTATGTGGTATACAATGGGTTTTGAGGTTATTTTAAGCGCAGAAAAGTCGGAACGTGACTGGGCGTATCGTCTTGCGACTGGCGCGCGGTACGACAAAGCACTTCTCCCACTGCTCTTCCACTCTTTTCCACAGTGGGAGAAATACGAACTTTACCAACTTTCAAGAATGGGAGAAATAGGCGTTTCTACCGCACGTGTAAGGAAAAATTATTATTAACGTACCAAATATGTCAGTAACCCTTCAGGCTATTAGCATCTTTTGTTTTCTAGTTACGTATACTATTGTGATCTGTACACGACTCAGCAAAAGTGAATTAGAATTTGCAGCCTTTAGGGCTGCCAAACTAAATTTCGTTTTTTCGTCGTTATGTAATGTACTATCATTTGAAAATGTTTAGTAGATATCACTTCTTTTCTTCAACACGCGAATTCATAAATAATTTGAATACAAAACGTACGTAATCATGTATTATGGTCTATTTAAACGACTTTCAGTCACTGAGTATATCTATTTTAAAAGGCAAATAGAGTGAGAGAAAAGTGAATGAAGGCATGTTTATGTATTCTATTTTATGATATTTTTAACTAATAATTACACCATGAATGTAAATAAGGCCTAATTCAATAATGACAAGCATTTTTTATGTAACAATTTAATCTTAATAAATATCGGTTTTTCATCGATCACCGATCGATTAAAACGTTGTTTAAAATTATTTTAGATTTTTGTTTCCAAATTCAATGAAAAAGAATTTCTTTTTCTAATTAAATATTAACGTGCATTTTTAACATTATTTTTAATTACTTCAGAAAAACATGGTGGTAACAATGGACTGTTAAGAGCTTACAAGATACTGTTTCTGATGTCAAGAAAACGAACAAGTTTGAGACAGAAAATATTTTAGCATGATGTTCCCCACTCGACACTCCAGAAAAAATTAAAAAATTATTATAATTATTATAATTTATTCTATTGTTTAAAAGTGAAGTCTGCACTAAAAACTGTGTTCAACGTAGAACAAGAAGAAATTCTTGTAAACCACAGTTTGGAAACTTCAAATAAATTTCTTGGTTTCATTGCCTGCGCAGTGTGCAAAATTACTTTCATCTAAGCCAAACAATACAAAACTGAACAATCATCCAATAAGACAAAGAAAGTAGGAGAAAAAAATTAGTTGCCTGGATTTCTGAAATGGCAATTACAGATAGTAATACGAAAAGATGAGAATAGGAATAGCAACCAAGTGACGAGTTTCAGTGAAGAGAATGTGTGATTTTTGTAACAATTTTGAAAAACTTATGACAGAGTACCACTTTCAATATTGTTTTTTTAATAAGGACGAAACTGCAATTTCTACAGTTCAAGTAAACACTGATTAATTATTATGCTTATTATTTTTTTACCATTAATTAATCTAGAATACATTGTAGGAAGAGTTGGTATTTTTAGCCCAGAAAGATAAAAAGCTTATTAGAAACGTAACTTCGTAGGAAAGAGGAAAAGTATTATCGTCATCTGTACGATGAGCGTTACTAAAACTCATATTCCGCCTGTATTTATTTTCCCTCGTTAACTAATTTACGCAACTTTGGGACAAGACGCACATGTCGAATCTTTGATTAAGTGTAGGAAATTTGTTCCTATAAAGGTCACTTTTAACGGTCCAGCTAAAACGTCACACTCTTAATACTGCGACGTTTACACCAAGACAGAAATTTGGTAAATATTACACCTTAATCTCATCTGTACAATTTTTAAGAGTGCATACAATAAAGTAGCGGTCTTGGGAAAAATAATCAATAGTTTAAAGTGCACTGGAATTCAGCCTAGAAATCCGCTAATTTTTGATAACTTCTTCTATACTAACTTCTTCATATACTAAGTAAACAACACCTCCAGCTGAAACTATTCCACTCATTTACTTGAATTCCAAAGAAGAATTATCTAAAAACGTCGAAATAACTTTTTAATTATAATTTATTGATGTCTTGGAGAACGAAAATGGATACGACGAAAGCTGTGGATCAGAATTCTATGAAATCGTTAGTGGAAAAGACTCCTGGTTAGCAATCTTTCATAAACTTAAGCACTAATGAGATTAAAAGTGATCACATAGAGAACTAATTTAATAGTACGTTCGACTGAAACCAAAATAAACAGACGATCTTCTGCAATTTGTACGTATTTGAAAGTTCTGCAACAGCTAATTAGAATAAGTATAGAAGGAAAAGAAGAAGAGAGACGGTGTACAAAATTGAGAAGGAATAAGAAAAAGCCAAAAAAAATGGATTGAGTAAACATAAAATGGCTTATGAGACACTGCAGAAACTAATACGCTATAAAAATAAGATTGTAATGAAAGAATCTGTTTAAGGTTTAAATGTAGAACCGCGATTTGCAAACTAGATAATATGTTCAAAAATGTTAGTTTGCTTTATATATTGGTAAAATAATCAAAGCTTAAAAAGTTATTATTTGTTATAAATAAATGTTTGTTTATATAATCTCAGTTTTCCTACTCTTCTCTTATTGTTATTTGTTCGTTCCTTAATTGTCCTTGTATTAACTTAATATATTCAGTTATTCGTAGTTTTATATAATATTATAATAATTCATATAATTATTTAATTTGGCTTCTTTTTTATTTGAATAAAATATACATAGTTGTGTCATTAAACTCATTTTATTAAACATTTATTTTTATGGAATTATATTCATTTATAATAAATTTCAATGCTACTAATATGGAAACAGTAACAGTACTAGCCCATAATATCTGACATGTTGGATATTGTGGACTATTTTTATTTGTTTTTAAATTTAATTACTTTAAACTACTCATTCATCTTTTGAATAAATGTATGGATAGATTTTAAAACAAAAATAATTAAGTGGACATTTTGTTACTACACTTTATTTCAATTATAAAAGTTATTAAACATTTTCGATAATAAAATTAGGTATACCTGACTCTCTCTTATAATGTATAACTTATTCATCACATTCACATTTATAAACAATTAAAAGAAGTGAAACAAAATATGTGTATAACTCGAAGTAAGAACAATTGGCATAAAAAATAATGGAAAATATGGGGGATCTAATTAAATAAATATATATAAATATTTTGTTTACTGCTGTTTGAGAAATTATTTCATTAAAATAAATAATGTTGTTTATATGTTGATTAAATTATAAAGTTATTTTTCTTTTGAACAAATAAAATTCGTCTGTATAGTTTATCCTGAACACATTGTAATTGGCAGATTAACTGATCCACAAAATTCTAGTATAATTAGCTGATAGTATTAATGCTTATCCTAACCAATGACAGCAGAGGTAATCCGCCTAAGTCCTATAACAACGAAAAATTTTAAACGCGCATAACCGTTTCGCCGTGCTAGCCCGTTATTTTGTTTTCCCTCTTGCGCATCGTTTGGCCCCGTTCTGTACCTCTCTTATAGTTCGTTATATCTTCGTTGGTTCACCAACTTTGCTCTTAATAGTCTTTTGTAGTTTCTGAGTTTCGAGTGCTTGTAAAAGCACAGATTTAATATCTCAGTGCGGTATCGACCGCCGTTGTCGATCATCACCGCAACTTTGCTTTTTTTAATGACCTGGAATTGTTATCGCCACTTAGGTCAGATTTGATATATGTTTTTATTTTATTTTAATTACCCTGTATCGTTTCAGCTCATACTCTTTTACACCGATTCGTAACATCGCCATCAATTGTCGTACTTACTGTAGCATCTAAATCCCCATTAGTTTAGCAAATAAGAAAAATGTTACGTGTTCAATAGGCACTGAAGACTCCGTCGAAGTTAATTTAGACATAAAATGAATGATAAGTTATTTTAAATACGAATCGACAAGCACTTGAATCAATCTGATAGTTATAATTGATGTACTTCTTACATTGTCTTACTTTAAGTACAAAAATTTAATTGCTATTTGTGGATTATCAATCAAGTTTATAATATGTGTGACAATAGTATATATATTTTCAAGTACTACATGATTTTGCAGTGTATGCTTTATCGACGAATAAAAAAGGTTCAATTCACGAAAGAAATTAATATAACTAAAACCGAACTCTTAATTACCAGCTGTAAATGCAATAATCATCAATAATTATTCATGAAATGAAACTTTAATTCATTCGAGTCATTAAATACTAAATTCTTAATAATAATGCTCCACCTTCAAATGTGTATTTAGTATTGCGTCTTGAAATTGAATAATTTATGAAATTTCAAGACTTTAAAGAAGGTAACAAATAATTAAAATGAAATGAAAGTATCAAAAGAAGAATTCGTTGAAAGTTAGAAATAAAGATCATATCAGGAAAATTTGCTAAACCTATTCCTATTTTAGGAGAAAACTATATAAATTCAAGTTAATGTGAATTAATCTTGAATCAAAACGAAAATATTTTAAAGATTCTTTTTTAGAACAACTATTCTCAAATTGACTTTTATTTTTGTACTAATTTTTAAAATAAAATACGAAAATACGGAAATATAAATATAAACATAATTTATAAAAAGAAAATTCGAATTGTCACGCGCATTATAAACAAGTTTATCTTTGATTTATGATCAAGTTTATTTGTTGAATATTAAATTTCTTTCTATACAAAATATGTATAAAATATGTACAAAAATATGTATATACAGTGTACAAAATATGTATATATATAGTGTCGCAATTTTTCTGCGACAAGGACTAATATTTGCGACTAGCTATAAACTAGCGAGTCGACGCTGAATCAAAGGTGCATTTTTCAGTTTCTCTTAGATCCTTTAGAATCTCAGCTAAGATCTATTATATTTAGTGACAATGTGGAAAATAGTAGTGAGGTAATCATGGAGAGTCAAAAGAAATTACGTCACAGACCTGTCGTTACTGCGATCAGTCGATGTGATTAAAGCACGAATAAATTTGAATATGGGAGTAAAGTTGGGTAAACCCTGGGCCCACTATTTCGGTGGAGGAAGTGGGGGTGGGTTGGTGCGACTAAGAGTCTCGAGTCTGCGATTGTGGCGGAGAAGACGAGAGAGTAAGGGCGGTGAAGAATGCAGACGGCGAATGGGGCATACGGTCGAGAAGTTTCGTTCGTATTCAAGAGCTATTGGTATTGCACTTTGTGCGTTGTTTCTAATACTCTTCTAACACTTTTTTTTCAAATTATTTAATAGACTTTACAATGAATTACTAATAACATAATACTTGTAAATATGAATTTATTGTTTAATGATGTTAATATATTTATTAAAGATAATAATGAATGTTACGTTTTTCTTTAATTTCTATACCATCATATCTAAAAAGTGATTCAATTATCGTTTAAAATAACTTGATTAATAAATGAAACAAAATATGATTCAAAATATAGGTAAATAAAAATAAATAAATATAGTTTTTAAATGTATTGGAAGAGGTTTAGTTATCAGTAAAATTAATATAAATGAAACAAAACTGTTATCTTCAATACTTTTATCGTAATGCCATTTAACTAACCGTTATTATCGCTAAACAAATATTATAATAAATGATTAATAATTTATTGTTCAGGATCCGAGATGCCCACTTGATTAACTCCATTAATTTGTATAAATATTATTTTTAATTAATATTTAATTTGAATTCGAAGAATTCATTTCTCCGCCTGTCGGATCCACCTTTTGATTCTTGCTTAACACTACACACAGCTGCGCGCCGAAATTGTGCATTGACAGTGCTCCGCTTGAGTAGCTGTTGAAATTAGTGCGTGCTTTAAACTTTACTGTATCGGACGCATTTTTTCGTGTGGTCCTGAAGTGACAGTAGTTCTCACATGGAGAACTAGTATATGAGCCACTTTAGAGCTTTACTCTAAGGCTTATATGTTAATTTTTTGGGTAGGCATCTTCATGGTCTTTTAAATCCATCTTTTTTATCACTCTTGTAGTTTCCTTGTCCTTTTTTATTTCTAGTGCTTGTAATTTTTTGGCTTAACCAAAAAACTTACCTATCTTGTACTATCGTGGGGATCATAGCGGCCAGTGTTCCTTTCCATTAAAAAGTAGAGAAAAATATAATTAGTCAATCGATTTGATGGTTGAATAGTATATTGTGCTGCTAGGTTTAAAAGTGCGACTTTTCGGGGCAAATGGGTTAGCCGTCCGAGCGGAACGAGGGCTGCCAACCCATGAGCGACGAATCGCTACAGTTGTAGGCTGTAGCGCACATTATATTTTTCCAGTTCTATCCATCAAAAGCACCACTTTGAGTGGCTCAAATAATAGTATATTTTTCGAACAAGCAAGCTAACTGAAATACTTTAAGAAATGAGGTTACGAAGAAATGAATAAAACGGATCAGTGGCGGATCAAGATACCGCCAAACGTTTTATTTCAAATTCAATTAATATCAAATAGTCTTTATTAATACAAAGTGAAAACTAATGCCTTTTTAACTTCGTATCCAACGTTTAATTTGTTCAATACTGCTTTTAATTTCGCGTACGCACTGATGTCAATATTTTCTTCTTGGAACAGGTTTTTCCCTATCATTTAATATATAGACCACATCGTTGAAGGCGCATACATTTGCGACTTTTTGTGGAAATAAGCGAGGAGAACATTTTTTTAATTGAATGATGAAACGCCGTTCTTCTCTTTTCAGTCTAAGTACGCTTTGTACTGATAATTATATTTGTCCGAGGAAGCATCTGAAATCATTCGTGTCTGCGCTTTGGCTGCTTGTGCCACGATTGCCGGTGGTAAATTTTCATTCATGTTGAACAAATTTTTTTATCACGGTCATACTTACAGGTTTGCTTATTAAAAATAAAGGTTATGTCGCGACCGGCAGTATGAGCAGACCGAGAGTTGAGCGTTTTGTATTTTATAGATTCGTACGCCTGTTCGACTCGAGAAAAAAACAATGCGCATGCGCCCGTAATATGCGGGGCTCGAGTATGACGTCACCGCCTCAAGAACCTCACTTTTCAAGAATCATATTTTAGATGCTGTACTAGACAGAAATCGGTCTTCCCCAAGCTCATAAGCTAAGTCAAAATTACATATAATTTTGGAGCATTTTTCCATCATTTCTTTTATCGGTTATCAGTGTTATCAATACATCAGCTGACTATAATCTCGGAATTTCCAGTCTGATCATTTGTGACGTTTATTAATGAAATAACCTATTGCAACGTTTTTCTGTTATTTTGGTTTCTATAATTTCAAACAGAAAAATCGGTCGTCAATTCTGATAGCCGAATTTGTCAGTTTTATAATTTCATAAAAACAGTTTTTGTAGAAAATTTCAGAATACGACAAAAAGCTTTCATTTGTTTCTACATTTATAAAAAAAGTTTTTGTAGAAAATTTCAGAATACGACAAAAAGCTTTCATTTGTCAATTGTAGATTGTTCTTATTAAATGTATATAAAAAAAAAGAACTCAATTGACACAATTTTTAGCTTAATGGCAGTAAATACTAATTGACAGTCTTTTATTCAGTTCAACTCGACAGACGCATTTTTTTCATACTTGGTGATTTAGAAGCTTGAGTTTAGCATTAAAGCTTTTTAGGCTTATTTAAAGTCTCGTGTCTAAATCTCGAGTGGGTTTTTACTACCGTATACATTTTTTCATCGCAACCTGACACTTTGGTGATATTTCAGTTCTTTTTTTTCCTATCATATATCGGTATTTTTTGTCCTAACCGAGAATCTTGTTATTCTTTTACCATTGTTTTGTCTTTGCAATTGAGGATTTTAGTACCAGGTTTTACTCATACGTGGTTGAGAAACCAGTGATAACCGTTCGTTCACAATCGTTTCACTTTTTGAAACTTTTACATATATTCTGAATTTCAGCATTCATTTCATTTTGTTTTGATCTATTTTTTGCGCACTGTTCGGATCAAAATAAACTTGATCAGAAAGCTAGTAATGGTACTGTTTAATACACCATGCCTCATTTTCTATTTTATCATAAAAATGCTCACTACGCTATTGACTGGGAAAGATACTACAATTGTTATTTTTCCTCATTCTTAAATAAA